>JABASI010005672.1:0-11959 GCA_019776505.1 Tomocerus nigrus
AATTCGGAGTTTAGAGTCCACATAAGTAGACTTTTAGGAAAATTCGGAGTTTAGAGTCCACATAAGTAGACTTTTAGGAAAATTCGGAGTTTAGAGTCCATTGGTGTAGACTTTGTTCAAAAGCGTTTACAGGCATAGTACTTGGAAGCGCCTGGTACTTTGAACTCATGATACGTTGAAACCCATGTTACAATGAAACGTGTGGTACAATAAATCGTATTGTACAATGAAACGTTTTGATGGTACAATGAAACGTATGGTACCATACAATGTATGGTACAATGAAACACATTCTTTCATTTACGCGCATACTCTGTCTGTCTTTTCTGGCTGAAAAAAATCGTATAAAAAGGGGAACTTGCCCCACCAAGTTCACAATCTTGAGCTGATCACTCAAGGAGAAAGAGACTCTTGTAGTGTACTCTCCTTAGAGGCGGATGAAGACAAGAAAGTAAGAGAAAGAGACTCTTGTGGCGAACTCTCTTCAAATTAAAATGGCTGACCGACCAAGACGAAGCGCTCCTCGCATAAATTACTCCCAATTGAATATGGGAATTGACGGCCGACTCCATAATATCGAGGATATTGACGATGACGACAATGAAGAACACTTCAGTGACGACGCTGAGCAACCTGATTCCGCCGATGACCAGCCCGAGGAAGTTGAAGAATCTGAACCTGAAAGTGAAGACGCTGAGGAAGATATTGCTACGGTAAAAAAATTTAATTTCCAAAAATTTTCAAATTTCCAAAAATTTTCAAATTTCTCAAAATTTTTAAATTTCCCAAAATTTTTCAAATTTTTCAAAATTTTCAAAATTTTCAAATTTCTCAAAATTTTCTCTGCCTCTGCAATGAAATGCGTACTAATTTTTACTTTTCTTTTTAGGCCGGTCCAAGCACGTCTACACCAGCCAAGAAATCACGAAGAAAGGCCCCCGTCCCTACCTGGCCTCCAGTAAATGGCAAAGTGATGTCCGTGGACGGAACAGAGTGGTCTACTACACCTCCCCCGCCAAGTCGACGAAGAAATTTTAACTATGTGGATGCTAACACTTCAGTCTTCACTGTCCCAAGGCCGGCGTCAATACTAGAAGCCTTCAATCACTTCTTCCCAAACAACATCATTGACACAATTGTTCATTGGACGAATTTTTACGCCGAACGGGAATACCAAGAAACAAATGTGCGAAAACAGAGAACTGCAGAAAATGAAGTGCACTGGGAGGCAACCAACCCAGTGGAAATTCGAGCTTTATTTGGGATTCTACTCCGAGCAGGACACGACCGATGCTTGGACAAGGTGCTTTCCGAGTTTTGGAACAACAACGCTCAAAAGGGTAACATTTTTTACAAAGCCACGATGACCGAAAAACGATGTCGGGAGTTAATACGAATGCTGAGATTTAACGATGCGGCCCAACGACGACAAAAACCAATGATTGGAAGGAATAAGCTTCTTCCTGTTATTGAAATATTTCGTCCATTTGCCGAAGTCATGAAAACCATTTACATCCCTGGATTTAACCTAACCTAATTTTTTCAAAATTTTTATTATTCAAAATTTTATTATTTTTAATTTTTAGTTTTTAAAAATTTTGAAAATTTTTGAATTTTTGGATTTTTGAGGATTTATTTTGTTTATTTGTTTTTAGATTTCGTGGAAGATGTTCTTTCCAGGTCTATATGAAGTCCAAACCCGGGAAGTATGGAATGAAGATGAAGATTTGGTCAGCGGTGGACTCATCAACTGGATTTGTCTGTAATCTTCAGATTTACTCTGGAAAAGGCGGTGACATGGTGCTACCAAGGGGACAAGCCATCCCCGCGGAAAGGGAGCAAGGAAGACGCGTCGTTTGGGACCTATGCGAGGACTATTTGGACATAGGACGTGAAATAACGGCCGACAATTTTTTTACTTCCAAAGCTTTGATGGATGCCTTGCTTGAGAGGAAAACAACCTACGTTGGAACCGGGAGAAAAATCAGGAAGGAAATTCCAGTTGAGATGGCCGACCACAGAGGACGAGAAGAACATTCGTCTCGATTTTTGTGTCAAGACAATGTCACCATGGTCAGCTCCGTCCCTAAAAAAACCGGACGGTGGTCCTGATGTCAACGCAGCACCAAGACACTGCCATTGGAAAAGTGTTGACTGTTGACCATAGCTGGAGAAGAAGATCGGAAGGACAAGAAACCTGAAATAATTCTTCACTATAACTGCACCAAAGGAGGTATAAAATCATTTCCCATTCCATAATTTAATTTCTTCATAATTTTTATTTTTCAGAATCTAATTTTTTCATAATTTTTATTCTTCAAAATTTTAATACTTTTAATTTTTATTCTTCAAAATTTTAATACTTTTAATTTTTAGTTTTTAAAAATTTTCTTTGAGTTTTTTTAATATCTATTTTTTTTAAATGCAATTTTTTAGGTGTCGACACAAGGTGTTGACCAAATGGTCGGTAGATATACCTGCCAAAGGAAGAGTCGGCGTTGGCCCATGAAAATTTTATATTTTATGTTGGACGTTGCGGCTCTCAATGATTACCGGCTTTGGCTTCATTTTGAACCGGATTGGGAAATAAAAAACAATTCTCGTCGTCGTGAATTCCTGTTCCACCTTTCTTTACAGCTGGTAACAGATAAAATCAACGACCGCGCTTCAAAACCAAATTTAAAAAAGTTAGTTGAAAAAAAAAGATTTTTAAAAATTTTGAAAAGTTATGTTAAATTTTTAATTTGATATTTAAATTTCTTTTTGATTTTCAGTCTAGAAGACTCTAAATGACAATACACTCAACGATCTCGGTTGCATCAATTTTTCATTGATAATATTCCGCAATAGTTTTTTAATTTGCCTTTGATTTTTTAGGAACGTCAAGAATGCAATTGTCGGCATGGGATTCCAAATTCCCACCCCAGCTGTGGATCCAGCTCCATTTGGAGTCCGTGTTAGCTTGGCAAAGCAGCAGAGGTGCCTTTTTGACCATGGAGGGTTGAAGAGGAATACGGTTACTGGATGCACTCAGTGCAAAACACCCATTTGTGGTGACCACCAAGATGTAACCATTTATTGTCCCAACTGTCGCACGGAGCGACAAGTGCTAGTCGTGCCAGATGCTCCTTTGCCCGGACCTGTTGCAGCGGCTGTCCCACCAAATGCTGAAATGCAATCAGACGACGAAGTCAGTAGTGAAGAAAATTTATAATTTTGTTGTTTGATTTGATGCGGTGAATTTTGTTTTGATGTGATGAATTTTTTTGATGTGATGGATTTTTTGATGTGATGGATTTTTTGATGTGATGGATTTTTTTGATGTGATGGATTTTTTTGATGTGATGATTTTTTGGATTTTTTGATGTGATAGATTTTTTTGATGTGATGGATTTTTTGGATTTTTTGATGTGATGATTTTTTGGATTTTTTGATGTGATGGATTTTTTTTGATGTGATGGAATTTGATTTAATTTGTAGTGTTTTCAATGAATTTTTGTAGCCACGTATGAAGTAGTTTGTGAGTTTGAATAAAGTAGTTTGTGAGTTTGAATAATATTTAAATCTTAATAACTCAATACACTGTGCATTTTATTTCATATTTATATACAATGACATAGGACATATTTTATCCACCCCATTTTAACCATTTCAGCCAGCCATATCCATTTATGCCATTTGACCGTTTGTAACAGACAGTTTCATTCTTCGGTCAGTTCGGTCCATCCATGGGGCTTTCGCCCTTGAGCCGTTTTTCATAGGGGGCCATGCATGGGGCGTTTGGACCTGAACTGCACATATCGAGTAAAATTTCGTAATTTCCTTTCAGTCTTTTATTTTCTATTCGTCCTTGGCTGGACCAAGTAACTTCTAATAAAAACCAACATGTAGAGGGATAGTTTCTTGTGGATTACATAAAATCCCTAGGTTGTAAGACAAACGAAAACCGAGCACCACCAAATTTAAGAATTGCAGGCCCCATGTGAGGGATATATATGCCAATCATGCCATATGCATATGCGACTTTTAATGCTTATGCATCAAAGTGTGTGTTATTATTGTGTCAGTTTGGTAGAAGATAGCTATTCAAAACTTGCAATAAACTAAAGGCTTACTGTGGGATCCATTTACACCCACAGTCCCGAGTCCCGACAACCTGTTATTTTCAGGGATACAGCGTATGTAATGTAACCGATACGACATACGACACAACTTTTATAGCACACACCCAACCCAAATAATCCCGGCCGGATACAGCGACACTTCGTACTCACACGAAATGTGAACAGTTGAGTGACATGATGTTTTTGGATGTTTGGTGAGTAAGTGAAGGCCGCTTGGTTGGATAGTAGGACAGACACTCTGGTTATAACCGGATTCAAATAAGTACAGACCAGCACATTTGCTAACATATTTGTACCCATTTGCTAATTGTTACGCTTCTTTGAACAGCCGGTTTATTAGCCCCATGCAGCAGAACAATAGTTAAAAATACATCTTGGCACAAAACAAAAAGAAGAGTCGATAATATTTTCGTGCTTTGGCAATTACATTTATTGAATAAATTTTCTGTTGTTTTTGTCATTGACCAATTAATTTTGTACGTATTAAAATCCTGTCTGTCATTTTCCATGGATTCATAAATCTCAGATATGGACTTCTTTAACTCCAGTCAGGGACATTCTAAATAATTTTATCTAAATTACTTATATTATCTTATTACCCATTCAGCATGACCTATGTATGGTATTTGGTATTCTGTAATTTACGCTGACATAAAAGCGTCGTAAACTTAAATAAACATAAAGTGCAGTATGATGACGTAGAAGACGTACTAATAGTGTTGACGATGTGAACCACAAATAATGTTAGCCATTCCAATCCATACTTGAATATCATAGGGACTAAAACAGTATCATATATCGTTAGTATCGTTCATATCGAGTGGAGGGAAAACAAATATTGGTCTAAGCCATCACAAATTTTTTACATCCAATCATCCAACTCATTATGTAACATTAAGAGGATGAACTACAATATATGACTCGCTACTTATTCAACATCCCAATTACTTCATGATTTCATCACATACTAATTGTAAGCTACATAATAGTACAAAGAGCTTCCAGAGTGACCCAATGTAATGCCCGCACCCAGGTAGGTCCACCGTCCACCACCCCAACTGCAATATACCAATGACTCAAAATGTGTTGCAGTAGAAGTATAGGAATTCCGATAATGGATATGTCATAAAAATCACACTAAGATATCTGCTGGAATTTAAAGACGACATACTCCGGTTAGACTTGTTCTGCCTTCAGCCGCTAAACACATCTGACTGAGGTTTGTCATAGGTTTTCACTGAACCCGATGTTCAAGACAAATCGTACCCATCCCCCACGTTCACTACATGGCATGAACATGGAAAATAAGATATCGCTATAACATTAATAGTTCAGTTATTTGGATATAAGGTTATGATTCAAGAAATAGACAACAAAGACAAATATTTTACTGTCCACAACAGTTTTTCATACAGCCTTTTTTAGGATAATATGTTATTATTGTTATATGTCGAAATCAGTTGACTAATAATGTTAGATGGAGTTAAATATCGTCAGTCATGTTTAACTGTCGACGTCGGGTGACATGCGAAATAAATTTTTACATAAACAAACTGCGTCATTTACAATACTCGGGATTCTATAGCATTGTTATCTGGTAATGCGGTAATATTTGGAGCATAAATAAACACTAAATGGTCCTACTAAAGTCCTACGACATCTTACTCCTACGTTCATTTCGGAGAATTAAATTGTGAATCAATACATTCTGCGCACTTGAAGAATACGAGGAGAGAGCCAAACAATACGAGACATCAAGGTGTACACATTCGTAGTGCTGACAAAAACTTCTTTTCGAGCACTCATCGACATCGACCTAGCACTAGTACCTATCTAGTATCATATTATCTACAGTTTATATCGGGACAATTGAAAATCCGGTATGGATGCTTAACATCACCAACTAACAGCCAAAAATATGAGCCCAGACAGATCTCTAATCTCGAAAGTCTATGAATTCCTTGTCCAATTACCTTCAATCGCACCATTCGTTTTACTAGACGTTTTCCATTTCCATATAATATGCTACAGCATATGGGATCTTTTGCTTTTATCCTAGTAGTAGCAAATAGCAATATCAAGTGCCAATTTGCCAAATGACTTTTTACCCTTTATTCATTCTGTCGTTGAGTTGGCTGTTTCATAGACACACAATGATTAAGAATGGCCTTCTTCATATTCGTCGCTACATTAACATTCTATGTTGAGTTCAAGGTTTTCATGAAATGTACTATATACTATTGGCACATCAGCTTCACAGTCATACTTAAAAAAATATCAGAACAGAAAAATTGACTAATGACCACAATTTCATGTTATGAATTTATCGTGCACCCATCTAGTAAATTCTAAAGCAGCAAAATTACATACAGTGACTTTGATATGTAAATCCCCATTTAATTGGATACTACTTAGGCTATCATATTATGCTTTAAAGTGCTTGTTATTTAACAGTGTAATAGCCTTCACAAAAGAAAGAAACTGTAAATTACTAATAATAAATAAATAAATAAAACTAATAAATAAATAAACAATTTTTACATATTTTCAATCCAGCGAATATTAGTATTAAGGCATTATAAGCTCAGTACATTTTCTATATTAAAAGTACACACCATTTTAATACAGAAAATGTATGCAATAATGCATTTAAAAAACTTACTGTGATGCAAAATTAAAATATTGTCTATCCCACAATTGTTTTTTATGCTAATTTAAATATAATTTTGGAATTCAATATTGGTTATTACTATGTTTCAGGTGCAGAATACACTAGAATTTTCTGGAGTCAAATTTAACGTATATGGATTAGTAATTTGTAAACTGATAGCAATTACGAACCGCCCACCCACAATAGGAAAAATGGAAACAAAGTGAAAGAGTTTGCAAAATTATGAATTGCAATCTAGGGGATTTAAAGGAGAGAGGGTGTTCAAAATAGGTCTTAAACTAATTTAAACTCGAAAATAACTTACGCGCAGCGTCGCTCACTGACTGCTATTTAAGCAATGTTTTAAAACGTAATTTACTCCTACCTATTTAAATTTAATGTGTAATAGGTACCTGCTTTAAACCTTTATTTCGAACATCGAAACATACTTCTATCCACATACAGCATCGCTCATGACGTCATGACTCTATGAAACTTAAAAATAATTCGAGAAATACAGAGCGATCTGATTTAATTTTAACATTAACATTTTATTAATAAGAACATTAACATTCAATTAAACAATGTTCCTGCATAACTTACACTGTTATTCGATGGCAAGCAATTAATAATAAAATGCAATAATTTATTGGAAATTTCAAATTGTCAGTCGAAAACAATAATTTCTTAAATGCTATTCAAATACGAAGTCCATTTTTTTATTTTAGTAGGTATTACATTTTTTGTATATACAGACCGGTGATGGTCTGCTGGTCTGCATGCTTACAGCTTACATAATGACTAAACCGATTCGAAAGATGATTTCATTTCATATTTTAATGCCTATATACACACCAGCAAAATTTGGACCGTTTTTACAAATAGTCATAATAATGAATTGATGACTTGACTAAATAACAAATTCAAAGATTCTATAGGTAGTTTATTATTCATGCTATTTGTATGCATTGAGACAAATAATATTCGATCTTACCTCATTAACCCAAATACATGATGATGTTCAGCTCACTAAAAGCCTCAGATGAGGTCATTGACAAATAGATTAATTTAAAAGGTTAAACTGATACAGGCAGTAACAGCAGATAGATGAACAGAACGTGAAATTACACAACAACGGAACCAACTAAACAGCAACGTGCTCGTGCTTTCGCTTAAATAGTGAACTGAAAGCAGAGTAAAAAGTACAAGTTGGCTCAAGTTGGCGATTCCCAATTCTATGAAATAAAGATTTTTTACTCTTTCCTAAATTTGTATTTTTGATCATTTTGGCGCGAAAGGTACATGTAACTTTTCTGTGCCACTTGCTGCATTGCATTGTGTAGTTTACCACTACAAAAAGAAGTGCTAAACTTATGCTGCGGCGGCGGTCCTATAATAATATACGAGTCCTATTGAGAAATATTTATGTTTTCTAATGTTTTACCAGTCTCCGAAAATGTATTTTACACAATTCTGCCATTTAGTTCACTGATTAAAAGACTGCTCAAAAATTACTGTAGGATTTTAGGTCCCTTTCATGAGTCAACTGTCATCTTTAAAACGTTTTACGGAATTGACTAAAAGTCAAATTACCAGGCAGCAGTCAGCAGATAAAAAGTTGTGGAACGTATACTTATAGCGTATACAATACGTCCTCTAGACAATATGAAGGACCGAAAAATTTTCCCAAATCAAGAGTGATTTTAGACAATAAATGGAAGCTGCTTGACATATCTCAATAAATACTCAAAGTACAGCCACATGGGTTACAGATTTAGAAAGCCTAATTCAATTGAAACAACTTTTCGATATCCCTGTAGTTAAAAAACATTTTTTTCTGGTAAGATCAAAGCATAACTCGAGCCGTCTTGGGTCAACCAGCTCCTACAGATATAAGCATTTAAAATGAATCCAGGAGGATCACGTGACTCGATTTTGTGTGGGACGAAAATCATGTTTTGCTCAAAATGCATGAATTAGGCTGACAAGATTTTTGGAATTTATTGTCGGCCAAATACAGATAAACGCAATTTTAGAGCCTTATTTTCTGAACCTGCGAAGAGAGCCTTTAGAGTTAGAAATTCGTTGCTGTTCCTGGAAAGCTGAAAAGGTTTTGAACAAAGTTTGGACAAACAACCAATATTCCTTTTTTTGGTTTCTTTTTCGGAGATATAACCATTTTTGCGTTAATTTGGCTATATATCCGAATTGAATCAGAAACGAAAGTGAGAAATAGTAGATGTCAACTTCAGAAACTTTTCAGTTGACTTATTGTCGTTTGCATTATTGTCCCGATAATTATTTTCTATTGCCCCATAAATGATTTCTAGGGTCCTTCGTTTAAGCTTTTTTAAATGTAAATGAAATCCCTAAATGAGACAAAATACGTAGGTACGATATATCCCCAATTCGCTTAAGCAAGGGTTTCAGGTTCACAAAACCCGGATTCAAGGATTGCCCCAGGTACAATGAAGTCTACATTTTTGAAATCTATTCATATTTTTCGAGGATATTAGGAACAAAATATTTTTAATCCTATTGCAGAAAATGCAGTTTTTGGGTTTGGGAATAATGCAAAGAAATGGCATACCTAGAGGAACAAAGTTGTTAGTATTAACTCCTTATGCCCTAGACAATTTTTTGCTATTATTTTAAAATTTTTTGCAACTCTGTCTTTTTTATCAAAATGTCGAAATCAGCATTTAGCTATTTTGTATTTGAATAAACGCCACGGCGCGTCATGCTATTCTTATGGCAAAATTTTTATAATACTTTACTATAATAATCTCAAACCTACACCTTTTATTAAATCCGCATCCCTTATACTGCGTTTTGGCTGTACCAGAATATATTAATATCATTAAATAAAACAGCATCACACAGAAAAGATAAAATGCAATTGTCTGTGGTATTGCTTTGCCGCCGATAGAAACGGTGCATGTCTCTTCAATCTGAAGCAAAGAGTATTAGTGCGCGTTATCCAGCGGTAGATGGTGGTTATAACATTTATTTATTTTATCTACATGCCTACTCGCTGTTTCGTTTTGCTTACATCGAGCATAAAAATGCTTTGCTTCGTGCATGTTTCAATTCCTTGATTCTGCTGTGGAGTGTGGTGTGGACACCTTTTCAGAATCAAATCAATCTATAATAAACGCAAATTGCAATCCTATATAAGAAAGGGGTAGGTACACAAATAATTGAACCTTTCTGCCATAGTTTTAAAGAAAATATTTACTTCAATAGTTTTGACATTTTGCCTCTTAGTTTCCAAGAAAGTATAGGCGTCAGGGCGTCCATAATTTGGCCATTTTGTTTGCTAATTTCTAAGAAAATATTTACTGTAACTTTTTGTTAAGTCTCCTACTCCTAATTAAGAAACAGTTACTCTTGCAAATAAAAATAACAATGAGCTGTAATGAGAATGTTAGCTTTGCGTTCCAACATTATAATATGCCTTGTTTGACAATGGTTATTATATATATTCAAGACTCCTTTCCAATTTTTATTTGAAAGAACTGGAAAAAGAATAAGTATAAATGGCAATTCCGTCTCCTACTTTTTAAGTAAATTGTTACGTAAATATATAGGAAAATTGGTAATATTTGCGACAAAATTACTTTTGTTTATTTTCCATTTCGGGTATTTTGGACGTTGTGCCGTCAAGTCTTACCACAATTATTAATTATTAATGAGTTATTAACTTCAAATTTCAAGGCAATGCATTAATGATATTTGAATTGTAAATAAAAAGGTTCTTAAATATTTTCTTATGCCCCCTATCCTAAGTAAGGCAAATGTATTGAATTCTTTTTCTACGACGGTATTTGGTTTTATACTATAATACAATAATACAAATGATAAAACGTAAAGGAGCGGAAAACCCTCTGATTTTGCATTTTATTTTACACCATGCATGATGGTGAAGGGAACGTAAAAACGGGAGAAAGTTGTTGATAGGCGCCATTTCAAGATTAGAGCGTATAAGTTTTAATTTTACCGTATATGTTACGGAAATGGAATATCCCAATCTCCGTAAATATTGAACTTTGACACCATTATTCCACACAACACCACCAATACTTTTGTCATTGGTCATTCTAACTCCTTATTTAGGTATTTTGACTAGGTTTAGAAGATAGATTTTTTGATTAGGTAGGTAGTTTTAAAAAAAATGTGCAAATAATATATTTATTCGTTTTAGGATAGACTCGTATTTTTAGAAAATTTGTAAATACTTTGTATCTCTTCATAAAATATTTGGTTGGATATTTTTGATAGTTTCAGATAATATTGTCTCTATTTTAAAAACTGGAGAAAATTGCGTATTATGATTACGTGAAGTATCTTGTCAGAAAATAATTACGTAGAGCAGTTTCTATAGTGTCGTGTTAGAAAATTACGCAAGTAGTTTTTATAAGGTTTGAAATGATTTACGTAAATATTTTGTATGGTGTTAAATATTTACGTAAATATTTTATGTAGTACCTATTTGAAAAGATTTACGCACATATTTCATGTAGTGTTTGAAAAAGTATTATGTGTATCTACATATTTTGTGTTTGAAAATATTTACGTGTCTACGTATTTTGTGTGGTGTCAAAAAATATGAAAAGACAGTTTCCATCCGACATAGAAAATAATTATGTAAATAGTTTCTATACTGTTTCTATATTTACGTAAGCATTTCAATATTTGTAATTTTTAGAAAAGATTTCAAGCATTTGGACTTTTCAACAATTTCGTATAAAAAAGTTCGGTCATTTTTAGACACAGTTTGTTTAGCAAATATTTCAATCGCTTTTAGCAAATACTTCTATCGATTTTTTTGCAGTCTTTTCAACAATGCGTTGTAAAAGTTAGCGCTGCTTTCATGAGGTATACAAACAAACCATGAAATTAAGGAATTCTAGAATTCTAGCATATATTTCATAGGTAGAACACAGAATTGTATGAGAGCGTCATTGAACGACATTATAATTTATAATATCGTAAAATTTTCTCTTATTTTTTGCTTATTTTTCCAAAACGTTTTTGTTTCTCGGGATATAGGGGTGCTTTGGGGCTCAACTCAACCCCCCGCCCCATTTGATGACACGCAACAAATGCAATAACAAAAGCAGAGAATGTACACCAGTATACATGGGCGTATCCAGGGGGGTTTGGGGGCTCAAGCCCCCCCCCC
>JABASI010005673.1:0-11958 GCA_019776505.1 Tomocerus nigrus
CATTAAGAAGCATATGGTCCCATGAAGTGAGATTTTTTCTCTTGTATCCAGAGAAGCAGAAGATTATGGAGATCCGCGAGGGAATAGCTAAAGCTTACCTGTAGTATTAGGAGAATTAAAGGACCGATATGCACTTTGGTTTTGGTATTCTCCATCTATTCCAAATCAGAGACTATTATAGTATATTGGTTTCTGCGTGAAGTTTCCCTAAGGACTGAGGTTGTTGCATGCATACAAAGAAAATGGGATATTGTGTTATATAGAAATAGTTTAAGACATTATGGATAATATACTGTCATCTCTGCTTTAGACTGCCTACCTGTACTCTTCTATAGGGACATAGTGTATGTCTGTATAGGCATTTGAGAGACAAAGGCCAAGTCATATCAGTGAATATTGAATTGATGGGAATTGAGTGAGATCCACCCCGTCAGTCACCGTCACCGTCCCTTTTGTTCATCCAAACTCCGTCTCTCTAGTCTCTCTCTCTTCAACTAACCGTTGGCTGTGCATATTCATGGGCTGCTATTTCGTTGTGAGGAAGAGCATGCATTGCTTGCTTGAATTTGACTATGCAATGCTCAGCTCAACTCACGATCACACAGCCTCACCACCAACCTCTCTCTCTCTCTCTCTCTCTCTCTCTCTCGGTCGTTGTCTCTTCACCATTTTCATTCTCACACACTCGGAATCTGTCTCATTGCTCATAAGAGCCAAAAGCAACAATCCCATGCATTCCTTACACATCATTCATCCCCCATTTTTCTCCTCTATCTCCTTCATCTCATATCCTCCTCATTTCACAGACCTTACACAAGTCAACACATGCTCAACTCTAACTCTACACTTCTGTCCTGAATCTTAGCTGAGTTAGATATCTATGGCACAATGAACATGCATCTTTAACATGGGACATTATTGGAACCGAGTTACCTAACATCAGAACTAATCAGAATCCAGACTACTTATACTACAGATTAATCCACTGCCCTTTAGCTAAAACTAAGTAAACCATTATGATGCACCCAGCATTTGCATTCCGAAACTACCCAATAACTACACAATAGCACACTAACTGCCATATTGCCCGTTCCTGTTGCTTCAAAGGTTGGTGCTACTTGGCATTACGGCCTATCGTATCTCATCATCATTTTCATGTGCCTCATCGAATTCCTAAAATTAAATTGTAGGTAGTAATCATCAGCCGTTAAATCAGGGGTGGCTTCCGTGAATCGGTGTCCCTACTAGACTACATAATCACAATAGATCTACAATTCAATTTTATTTCTGCTGAATGGGTACGGATGTGCAGCGAACAATAGACCCAGAGCATTATCCGTGAATTGGTGTCCCTACTAGACTACATAATCACAATAGATCTACAATTCAATTTTATTTCTGCTGAATGGGTACGGATGTGCAGCGAACAATAGACCCAGAGCATTTGTCCAACATATCTGAATCAGAAAGTTAAGGTAATAGTGCGTCTACAGGAAGAGTAAGTAGAAGATGTATGAGAATGCAAGGATGTTCCGTCTGCGTCCTCTGTCGATACATTTTCTTTCTACGCTGATTGTAAATCTCATTTATTGCTCGCTCCTGTTTCTTTCACACATTATTTTATTGTTGGGTTAGCCCCAGCTAGCCGTTCTGAATTCTGAATGTAGGTACGCCAAAGCCATGCTCCTACATAAATCCAAAGTCGACGCAATTTGTCTAAGAAGAGTCGAGTCGCTATCAGCCCCTGTCAATGACGCAGTCCTTATACAGTTTCTTTTCAGGGTCATCTAAATAAATCCCTTTCAAGGCACGTCCCTTTATCTCGGACAACAAAGACGGGGAGGCAGACAGACGGTTGGGATCATCTACACTACACAATGAATTACATTACATCGCTCACAAAAACTACACTCCGAATGTAGGAATATAGAATATTACATGCCTAAAGATGTTCATAGATTTCTCTACGCAAGCTACAAGTAGTTCTGAAAAGACAAGAATTTTAGGGTAGTTAAGCTATAGAGAATTATTTATTAGCTATACATCAAGTCGCAGTAGTAATATTTATTGCTCCTCATAAATACGAAATGTGACTTGACTATCATCATGATTATGATCCTTATGGGTAGTACATTTGCAGTTTTAATGGAGCATTTTTAATTGTGGATTAAAAAATAAGTAGGTACCTATTTGCTTATGACTGTCACACATAAAGAATGCTATATGTTTAGGTGTGCAAATATCTTTTATTTATTTTATCTCTACATATGCAAAATGCCTTAACTGCTGTTACTTACACAATATTGTGTCAAGTAGTGTCATTGTAGTTTATACAGACAATGGACTAATTAAGGTACATTTTGCAAAGAGGTACAAATATTTTTGTTAAGTAATATAAGTCCGTGGTAAGATAAGTTAGTTTAATTTCGCATCTCTTAACACTGATGAAAAAAGCTGACACATTGCTTTCAATTGTGCAGACCATGCAAATCCGATGCCACAGTAAAATGACTTTGAAAACTTAATAAGCTTATTCACCAAACATTGTGTTTCATTAATACAAAAAGTAACTTTTTGGTCACATATTCATATTCGCCTAGGCATTAATAATTAAGTTCCACTGTCTCGAAGAAATGTCACTTTGCATGTTATGGCATTTTGTATACGCCTACTTGTTAGCTCACTGAAATTTACACTATTAAGAATGCGTTGTTGTTGCACTTTGTCTTCTAACTTATCATATTGTGCCACTACTGCCGATTGGACTATCCTGTCCTCTGACTCTGCTGCATGTAAACAAGACAGCTCAACAACGCAACCATTTGACTGCATTCCTCTAATGACAATCACAAATAGTCTGCTTTCACATTTTACTGTTGCCACAAAGTGTCATTTCGTATTAGCTCTAAAGTGTAGTAGGTATCTACTTTGATATCTGCTAAATATCCTCATTGACATCTCGAGTAAACAACTGTTCGTTAACTTCTTGTCATCACGTTAAAATCTGTAGCATTTGTTGCAACACACTTCTCGCCAGCGCAGGGTGATGAAAAGGTATGGTTCAATGACACTACCTTCGACAAGATGTCTCTATAACATCACATTGTACCAAATTAACGTTAAGAGAGATTATAATAGCCATTATTACCTTTTATATAGTTTATGTTGTACTAAACTAAGAAGACCTGCCATTGTTAATGCAATACAGTCCGGGACGGTGGTGTACATAATAAGTACAATCAGTACATTAATGACAAAATAATATAAGAGACAAAATCGGTCAACTTTGTGCAGAATGAATAAAACTTACTCAGATATTTAGCAACTACTAGGAGATAAGACAAATATCAAGGCTTACCATAAATCGAATATAATTTGTTTATTGCTCATGAATTCAGAAAGTTAAATCAAAGCGTTTTTCAAGAATTACTTCATTTGGGGCAGCTCGCAAAAAATAATAAAACCTTCCTCAAAATGAACAACATGCATACATATAGGTATAGAATAGGTATGTAGGTAATTAAGTATGTATACGTTCATTACTACATAGTACATGTTGAATAATAAATTAAGTCTGAATTTGACGATCCCATGAATTGATAGGTACTTCAACTTCTGTAAATTATGGATTTATCTATAATCTCCTTTACAATTTTATTATTGACGAAATTGATTTACAGGAATAATCTGTAAGCGCTTTTCAAGTTATCTATCGTCTGGAGGTGCTGACATGTTTGGCGAATTTCGTCTGGTAGTTGCTGACTTGATTTTCAATGGGTTACTTTTCGGGAAGGAATTTTTACAGTGAAGTGGAAATTAAAATGGCTAGGTAAGTAGGTATTTGTTAAGCGACAAACCCTGTAATATTCGTCCACCTAGAAGTCAGTAACCTAGATATACCTATTAAACTAAAATTGCAAAATGGAAATAATTGATTATGGAATGTGCAAGTTGTTTATACGAGATATACGTGGGTCACTTAATTCGTACGCGACGAGCATGGGCAGATTCTTCAGTGCCAACGCCAACTCCTTCAGTGAAGTGACGAGGAAGGGAATGAAATAATGGTCTTGAAAACTGGGAGCATCCATGCCTGCCAGGGCAAGGAAGTAAATTGGATCCACTCCGAAGAAGTAGACAACATGAGAACACACATGATAGAAATAAAAACAAACGTTGACACAATACTCAAGTGTCCGTCCGATATATCTGCGTGTATCTCTCGCTCTGCAGTTCCATGATGACTTCCATCCCTTTCTCCATGCTGAGCATTTATTTAAATGGGGAAAATAAGATTCTGCAGGCCCTAGGTCTCCCTTCATCCACTCGGTGACAGAAAAGTAGAATATTAAGTACGTAGAAAAAGAGTCATTGCAGTTTAGTGTTTGTGCCTGGAGAGATAGTGGAGATTTCTTGGGAGATGTGTAGGACGTTTGCATAAGGACAGCGTGGTTGGCTCTTTTCGGATTCGGAGCCAGGAGAAGTGGGTACGTGCGGCAGGCGTGCGAGAGAGGCGAAGGGGAGGAGAAGAGGACGACTTTGCATTTGTTGTTGGCTGGAGGGAATGGCCTGGAGTTTCGGTGATTTGGAATAATGGGGACTGAATGAGAGTCATTAGTGTGTTGGCAAATCATCATTTTTGGATGGATGAGCTCAGAGCGACTCGTTCTTCGCTACACTTAATCCTCCCTCGTTTACGGAATAAAACAAATTTCCTCCACTAACTACTCTCTCTCTCTCGTCGACTAAACTCTTTACACATATACAGATCACATCTCATCACATCCAATGCATACGGCACGGCAGCTCCCGAATCTACACGCGCCTTCTCTCCAGCAGAAGATCATCATACCATCAGCCTGTAGCCACAATAGGAGCACAATCAATCCAATCTATTTCGCATTTGTATATCATTGAAATAATCATGTGGATGTAAACGCTGTAAACAGTCTCTGAAGCGGAGGGAGTGAGGAGTGGATCCCATAATCACTCCACTCGCTCAACTCTTTTCACCGAGAATAACAGAACAAAGTCAAGAGCCATAGGCTAAGTTTGAGAGTTACACATTACACAAAGGGCAGACGTAATTTACACACGCCAAATTAACCCCAAACGACTTTCTCCGCGTCCTAAGCTACAACATTCTCCTCCTGCTCAGCAGGGACCGTCCGCATATCACGTCCGTCATTTTTCGTTGACGACGTAAAAATTATTTTTGTATTTGCCAGGAAGTTTTCGATTATAGTAGTTTAAATTACACTTATTCTACCTGTCATACTTGCACATATTATAAGTTGAGGAGATTAACAACAAAATAATATCTATTACATACCTAGCTAATACTTATTTCTAATTTTTAGTCTACAGCATTTTGCAAATCTGGAGCGTGTTAGACATTATACAGGGGTTAATACGATTTTCAAAAGTTATGAAAAGGGGAAACAGATTCAAACAACAATAACTTCTTTCATTCCAATCAGAGGTAATTAACTCTGTTGCTGGATTTACATAATACAGATATAAAAGTTGACGTTTGTTGTGTGTATTTTTTAAAATGCACTGACTTCAAATAACCCCTCTCATTTCTTAAATATTTCCAAACACATAATTTGTGCACGCTACTTGCCTGCTGAATAGAAAGTCTCGGTTTTTCTTGATGGAAATAATAGGCAACAACGGAAGGCTGTTGGTACTTATATAACGAAAGCAGTCAAGTTTGCTTTTTCGGTAGAATAACTTAACAACCCTAACCATTTTAACCATTAACTGATGCAGTGACAAAGTGCAGACTCTTAAAAGAGTAAAGATCAGATTTTGTATGCAATATGTTAATCTTTATAATATTTCTCTTTTCACTCTATCTCGGATGGCTTGTGTAAATGTGCTCATAATTGATAGAGTTTTCCATTTTCTATACTTTCTCTGTCATTATTTATTTCTGCTAAGTTGCCCGTTATTGTCCTTTCCTTTTCATTCCTTGGACTTGGCCTCTTCACAATTATTGGCTGAAGCCCTTTTATATAATCCCATTATTTATTTTTTACATTTTATGAGTGTTGCATGGAAATGGATGTAACTCTGGACTTTAGCCCAACAGACACTGGAACGGGAACAAATCAGTGTCTCACTCAAGCATGCACAATCATTATTAGTATTTGAGACTTGGCTCAAGGAGATTTATTTATCGTATGTCCTATTCACAATATTATGCTCATAAGTAGATAAAACCAATAATGAAAACAACTAAAACCTGGGTGTATCGTAGCTAATAATATTTATTTGTTCGCTGCGTGATTGTGTGGAGACGTATTATATGCTTTAGAACTGAATGTGTAGATGTAATCAATAGGTATCCATCTATCAGCACTCGTTAGTTTGTTTGTACATTACTTTTATTGGAATTGATCATTAATTACATGAAATCAAGTTGCTCACTCACATAACCGTAGCATTACATAATACATTTGTTTAGATGTACATACTACTGTATTTACTGAATTAAGGTAGCAAATATCTTTTCTGAAAGTTTATTAAACTATTTAAAACATTTTGATTAGAAAACAGACCGTTTTGTATGGCTATCTTTGACATTTAATTGCAATGACATTCAGAACTGATTGAGATTAAGATGTAAATAAGGAGGAATTGACTGAAGAAGAACACATGCGAGGACTGGATTACTTCTTGCCGTCTCGATGACACTTGACAAGTAAGATCCAATCTCATAGGGCGACGATGTAGAAGGTGCAGTTCCTGTTAATGGCGACATTTTTGACGGGATTAATGGACAGTCTCCCGTTGACACGGACTCCTCAGTAGACGATTCCCCCTTTACGTCAATTTCTTCCTCAACTCTAGGTTTGGTTTTGCACTGATTTTGTCTCTTCCATTTGGTTCTGAAAATATGATCAACTCACTTACAAAGCTGTCGAAAGACATGAACTAAAACATTTGAATATGAAACAACAATCTGCTATCAAGAATTCTTTGCGTAGGTATATACCGTATAACTCGAATTAATTAGACCGGGTGAACTATTATTTCACCATACCCTTTTGGGCGAAAAAGTAATAGTTCACCCCCAATTACGAGTGTAAATTATAAATTGCATGTAAATTTCGTATTCGTGGCCAAAATTTCGCGAAAATACAATAGTTCACCCGTGGGGGGTGAATTATATCGAGGGGGTGAACTAATTTGAGTTATACGGTAATAAAAATGACTGCAATTGATTCAAAATTTCAAGTTTAGGCATTAAGATTCCATTAACTGAATATTCAGAGGACACTTGAAACAATATGATTCGGATTTTTATTTGGTCAACAATGACAAAGTATTTGGGAACATCTTGGGGCCATCATCATGGGATGTTTGATGAGGTTTAGCTAAGTCTTTGCTCAATGAAGACATTGTTTGTATTGTGAAATGGGACTCGTTTTATTCTTATTCCCACAGTTATTTAATTATTCATTGACTACAATGGCTAGGTACATCAGTACATTAAGTAGTATATATACTGTAGCAAATTTAATTACCTTCGATTTTGATACCAAGTTTTGACCTGGGTTTCCGATAGTTTCAAAATATCTGCAACTTCAGATCGGTCTGCAACACTTAAATATTTTTGGCATTTGAATCTCTTTTCTAGAAAGGCTAATTGAAAGTGGCTGAAAGCGGTGCGTCTCCTGCGCCCTTTCTTCCCTTCGTGGCAATTCAGATTTAGACTTGAGTGCAAAGGGATTGAGTGGAGATTGTTCGAAGAGTCAAAATCAAACTCTTGTTCACTCACTTCTGGAGAAGACTGCAAAATTTCTAAAATAATTAATAATATTGATTTTAGGGCTACAGATATAAACACATTGAGATGAGACAAGGCAATGAATTTACTGATTACTCCATAAAATGTTTATTTTGGGGATGCATTCTGTATTTAAGTTAAAAAAACTAAACTCGAAAAAGGTTACTTCACACATTTCTAACACTACAGAAATAACATAGCTACCTCCATGCATGAATGGCTGGGCAGTGACTTCACACTTTCACATTATAATATAATAAATGACTTTCATCATTTAACTTTTGATGCCTAAATAACACACCAGTTTCATTATTTTGCAAACTTTTCACTTAATTCACTTTCACTTTGGGAAAAGTGAAAGTGAACTTACCCGGATTAACGTTCTAATATCAAAATGTAGTCATTTTGGATATTAGTGAAAGTAATTTTTAAAACATTATGATGGATATGGAATTTCAGATGAATAGTTATTTAAAGATAAATTCGAGGCAAAGTGATACAGATAATTTTTAAGTTAGATATAAAATATAATTCCAACAAGGAACTTAATTTGTTGCTCTAATATTTTAATTGTCGAAGAAAAACTCACCAGAAGAGTCCCCACCGATGATATCTTTGATCAAAAACGATTTCCCTTCCATTATCTCGTATAGATATTCATGCGTAACCTTTAAAACCAGCAGTTGCGTTCTTATGCACTTTATATGCTTATACGTATCGCTATAAGAAGATAGATTTCACAAACTTTGACGGGCAAAGATGCAAATTATCAATTAATATGAACACTTCAAAATTTTAACGGCTAATACGCGTCGTCAGATATTTTTGCTTGTTGAAGTCCCTAAATGGTAATAATGTGGAAAGGAACATGTTCAATTGAACAAAGATAGATTGATTGGTGGAAGAAGACACCAGGATAAGAAGGGAGAGAATTATCTCAACGACAGACTGAAAAAGACTGAAAATTAGAAGTGTCTATTACAGTTTTGGTGAGCGTCAGTTTGCAGCAGTTGTGTTATTTGGTTGGTCGGCTGGTCGAGTGTTGTAGAAACTGCAGCTATATTTTAACCACATGTCAAAAAGCAGAAGTGAAAGGTTGGTTGGGAGAAAGCACATAATTTTTAACTTACCCCATCGTATCGGAAGGTTCATTTACCAGCAGCCAAGTCAGTTTACACAGAAGACTCTTTCGCCTGCCAATACTCATTCTGTATATTCATTGCTATCTAGCAGACACGTGAGCATGCTTTACATTACTTCTATGGTGCTGGCCTATATGATTTATATTTGTGACCAAAAACCCATGTTCATGTAAATGTGCAAAACGTTGCATTTCATACATAAACAAACCCAGAAGACCCACCTAGGTACGTAGATATTACTATAAAAAGAGTACCTAGTATAAATATACTGTAGACAGTACTGATGCATGCTTTATATTTATATACTGCAGTATATTATTATATTAACTTCTGCACCGACAGATTGCTTGCCTCGAGAAAAGATTTCACTACATATTTATTGCCATACATGTGAAATGAATGGTGCAAATGTAAATATAATATGATGGGAGGATGGGACTTAGGACGTGACGACGTGAGTGAGTAGCATCTCATCATTGAAATGAAAACCACAGAGTTTCGGCTAGCAGTCAGCATAACATGGCATAACATAGCACGAAAATAATTGGGAGAATACAACGAACGGGTGGGTCGGGTGGCGGGTATAAAGGAGAAAGCATCTAGTATTAATAGGGTTGAGTGTTGTGTTTGTGTTGCGTTAACAGCTATTGAAGAGGGAACGAAAGCTCCTGACAAAATGGGCTGTCTTCACCAAATATCATTTTCTCGGATTTGTGGATGAACTCCGCTAGCTGCGCCTACAGAAACGAAATGACTGAATCGGATTTGTTGCATGTTGCATGTGCGGGTAGTGTGCAGGCAGACTCAGATCAGAGACACTGGTGGACAAGCGCTTTTCACACTCTTTCTCCCGGCAGCTACGCAGTAGGCATAGGCAAGCAAAGAAAAGTCACACAAGGTATTCCGGTTATTCGGTTGTTACTTCTACTACTCGCTCGGTACTTGTGATTGTGAAATGGCCATGGCACACGAACAGGAAACAGCAAGCTATGGCTATGGGATAAGATGAGATGAGACTATGAGACAAGGCAGCTCGGTAGGCAACAAACCGGGACTGGGACTTGGGATTGGGACTACCAGCCAAACAACAACATAAACGAAACCCGTCGGCAGTCGGAGTCAGTCGGACGGACCCCAAGACCGTTACCGTTGCATGTAACAAAGCAACAAGGAGAAGCTAAATCTAGAGCCAGTGAACACAGCACTTGCAGGCCACATTCACTTTTTCAGAGGTCTTTCTTGAATTCCTAAGCGTGCTCTATTCCGTCTCCGTCTTACTAAATCTTCATCAACATTCAGAAAACTGTTATTTGACATTTCAAATAAATTATAATCTACCCCCCGAGTGTCAAACACCTTCGGTGACTTAAACGGCTAACGATGGAGAAACCAGTTGTATTGGCGCGTGTAAGTATTCCATCTATTTTTTCATATTTTTTTGTACAGAATTCATACTATGCATGTTCGGCATCGCTCAATGTTGAATGTAATGTTACATATTGTACCGAAAGAAAATTTTTATATCATATTATACCTTTACCTATTAAAAATTTGGAGGATTATTATGAATGCAAAGTTTTATAATAATTTATGTATTTTTATGCCTACAACAGCTATTTCGGAAGCCAGATGCTAGTGCTAGTCCTAATAGATCATAGATAATTAAGGTTTTAAATCATAGATTGATTCAGTTTTTATATTATTTATAATTCTTTTTTAATTATTAACAGGTGACGAAAATCTTAGGGCGTACTGGATCCCAAGGACAATGTACACAAGTGAAGGTTGAATTTTTGGGAGAGCAAAACAGACAAATTATCCGCAATGTTAAGGGACCTGTCCGCGAAGGAGATATCTTAACTCTGCTGGAGTCTGAAAGAGAAGCTAGGAGATTAAGATGAGAAAACAATTCAAAATAATGTGTACCATCAACATCTTATCCTAAATGAAGCAAAAGTTAACTTTTGAAATAAATAATTAACTACATTTAAGTAAGAAATCAATGATCACAAAGTTTTAGTTTATTGTTTATTGACTTTTATCACTTTTATTTTTGGCATATAGTATATACCAAGGTGTTGGATTTAATTTGAGTGATTTGGCATTTTCTCTAAGGCACAGACGAATGGCTCAAGTCGGTAATATCTGACATGCAGCGGAAGTGCCAGATAGTTAATAGTAGTTAGAAAAATGACGCACAAAACTCGAAATTCTGGCGCGTTCTTCTGGCACAGCTCATTTCTCTGTATCTCCATTAATCCATTTGCAGATTTGCACCAGACATTGGAGTTTTGCTCGTCATTTTTGTAGTACCATCTGGCACTTCCGCTGCATCATGCATGTCAGGTATTACCGATTTGGGCCATTAGCATAGCAGACACCGACGAGAGATTTAAGGCTGCCTTAGTGAAACACTGAAAGTGTTTTTCTCAAACCTCTGGGAATTAAGTCTCTCTCAACTTGTCAACTTGGCCTCGGAAAAGGTGTCCTTGAATTTTTGAGATATTCAGTTTCCAAATCGGGTGCCCAAGCCAAACTGAGCAGCGGAGCTGATTTCGCACATTTGCTCTCGGTCTCGATCATTGAGACAGCATTAACTTTCATTATCATTAGGTACTTTAAGCACCTTAGTGTGTTATAAATAAAAGTGCATTTCGCATTTTTATATTAAAATTAAAACGTCAAAATTGAAATAGTGTTATTTTATACAATATGTAGGTACTTCCATTTCAGTGCATAAACTGCGAGGTATTTTGGTATTTATATAATTTACTAAATACTGCCCTGAATGACATCAGGGCGAGAGAGCCTACATGTAAATTGCCCTATTTCCTTTTTACATCTACTTTTTAATTAGTGACTTCATCGAAAAATGAGAGACCAAATGTTCTGAATATTACAATCCCAGGATCGTTTTCTGTGATAGCGATTGTCGTTCTCATGTTACATAGAGAAGACATTCCACCCGAACGGCAATCGCTATCAAAGAAAACGATCTGCGATTGTAGATTGTAATAT
>JABASI010005674.1:0-11957 GCA_019776505.1 Tomocerus nigrus
CATTTCAATTCGAAATCAGAGATCTTCCGGAAACCACCCAGTTAAAATTACCTTGGAAATGCTACATACTATGATTTACTTCCAGCATTTCCATGCCTTCATTTCACATCACAGAAGGATATCATTCAAATCCAAAGAAATGGGAATTAAATATGACACCAAGTCCATTGCCAATTTACCAGCCCAATGGATGTTACCAATAATATGCGATCTTTAAGAATCGGTTTTAATATTTTTGCTATAATACTGGAAACCCTTGCGACTGGTCGTTGTCGGCTGTCACTGAGTTTACTATAGATTAATTTTTAAATCAAAATAAATCAAAAAGCAATGCAAGACGAACATTAAATACAAATTTATGTCGAGGTAGATGGTAGATCTTCTTCAAAGTAAATATTTTATAATATATACATGATTAAACCAAGTTTTACGTTACACGTATCCAACTATACTTCAGGCAACTTTATTAACTTCTTTTAGAAGGGGTAAGCAACATATCGAGAAGGAAAAAAGTTAGATCAACAATAAAGTACAGTAGTGGGTTGTGGAAGTCATCAAGTCATTTATATATTTATTTGTTCATGTCTTACATATTAACATTATTAATATTGTTATATTTGTAAATTATTATGTGAAAAAATATTTAAAGTGTCGAGCATGTTTAGTCCAATACGGTGTACCTGTAGATTAATGATATAAGTGGGATTTCACACCAAATTGTCAATCAATGAAGTTAGTGATGCCCCCAATTCGGAGAAAGAACCATGTACATCGAGTAGTTGGTCGCCCTCTCCCATAAGTGCCATGGACGTAGATGTAGGCGTAAATCTTGAGATTGGAAAGAGGAAAATTAGAACCAACCAAGTAAAACTGTGTGGGATTGAAAAAGGTGAAATTTAAAGCATTATTATGAACATACACAATCTGTTGGAAACGAGTGCTCATCGGAACATTAATGGCAATTTCGGTGATAGCTCGGTAAGGGGACGTCAGCTTGTCTCTGGTGTAAAATTTTGAACATGGACACCACGAACATTTCGCCTCATGCTGTCCTCTAACAACTTGCATGGTAAAATGGTGAAATTTAGTGACAAGTTTTCGAGCACGAATAATATTATTATGCATTTTATTTGCTAGATTAAGTAGTTCGCATTTTCTTTCTACGAGTTCTCCGAATGAATTCTTTAAGTCCAGCCCACAAAGCGGATCGAAATAATCATCAAATGTAATTGCTGTTAATCTTTTAGTAACATTTTCGAAGCCTTCATTATATTCGGTATCAGTGAGCGTTTTTATGGCATTACGAATATATCTTGAAGATTGCAGGACTAAATCTTTGGAATGGTTGATAAGAGTGACGATAACTTCGCATTGCTGTTCCAAAGTCATACTATTAAATGTCTGCCGCACTCCTAATCCGTCGTTTGACATCTCTGACCAAATGCAGACAGTTTGTTTGACTAAAGCCAGTGTGATGACACCATCGTTAAGATACCGCTCATCTTCATCCCTTACATCTTCATAAAGCGTGACATTTTCCGGCATAGTTTTATTTGGATAAACAGGAATATTGATTTTATTATGCTCGATATAAAATTCAGACTTGATTTTCATTGTATTGGACCATTGTCTGAAAACGCCTTCAGTTACCATTAAAAACTTCTTTGCATGAGCTTCACAGGTGGTGGCTATGGACATAAAATCTTGAACCGCGTTGCTTATCTGTCTCGATTGTGATTCTATCAGAGGTAGAGTGTCGCACTGTTTACGTACAATGTCTAATATTTCAATGCAGATGATAACAGTTCCTAAAAATCTTGAAAATGGTTCTACAACGGAATAGGCGGATGGAAAAGTGACGATATCGATTGCCCCTCTCCCCTGTCTTTCAGCTGCATAGAGTCTTTGAGTTTCTTGATCGACAGCGATCTTGCAATTCGCCAGCAGATCATTTGTCATTGCAGCGGATAACTCGTCTATGTCTAATTTGCTAAGTAAACTCATATCTATTAAAATCGGGTGCTCGTTCTTTTTCAAAATTGATTTCATTCTTTTCACTATATTTTGCTCTTCGTTACTTCCTCCCACAACAGGGGCACATGGTCCGGATTCCAACACACTATGGCTTACAGCACCCCGTAGGAAACGAACTCTGGGGTTCCGATTGGCGAATGGTATTGATGATCTTCGATGTTGCATTAGTTTCTGGGCCATTACATTTTCTGATGTCATTTTAACTTCTTCAACCCGTGATTGCAACACAGACAAGTCCCTCGCGGGCGCTCCAATAGCCATAAGCATCTCTAAGATATTCTACTGTGTATATAGATACTACTGAATTAACTGATATAATTTGCAGATGTTACTGTTAATTTAGAATAGCAATTTCAAATATTATGCAACGGTTTTTGAGGATAGCTGATTTATTATACACCAAAATTTCAATAGTATATTATTCATCTAATTTACATCTTTAGTGAACTTCACGTGACGCTTTTCATTTATTTGATACTGCACTACTATTAGTATGTATGGTCATTCAAAGTCTCGCCCATCGTCCATTCATGCATAGTCACCATGGGAAATCTCAGCAAAAGGAAAAAATGGACCAAAGATCATGGAGATGGGGCGGGGGCCGGGCGGGGAACGTCAATGGCTGAGCAATGGCGGGGCAGCCAGCCAAAGAACTTGAGAATATTATCATTATTATTGAGGAGTTGTTTTGGTTCAAAACTCAAGAGTTGACTGCATGCGTTAAAGCAATAATGCATGCGATCTATGAGATTGTAAAATACTAAAGGAATGGAGACAAATGCATCCGATTTGATAAGACCAAAGCTATAATTAAAACTGCGGTAAGTAATAATACTGCCTAAAAATGGCTTATTATTATAATATTATGAACGAGGATATTTTTGAAATACATTTCTGAAGCAATGGTATAAACCAGCACCAACCATCACAACACGACTGAACGTGATTCAAAAAAGTCTGGACATATTATTATCAACTTTGAATGACATATATATATCCAACAATTTTGCACAAGAGAGAGCAGTCAGCACTCATCTCTCTGCGGCGCTACAAAGTAGACAGGACTTTCACCGTGTAATATATGTGAATGACATTTCATTTTCTCACGCCTATATATGGCACAAGATATCTTTAAGCCTTAATATAGCGCACCAGAGCAACTTTCATGCCATTTCAAGCACATTAAGCTTTCACTTCATTTTCACTTTGATGTAAAGGTTCAGAAAGTTTTACATCTGAAATACCTTTCATCAACCTTCCTTCACTTCTACGTAGCTAGTGAAAGTAACATAGATCTCATTGATTATGTACTAATATCTTCCGTAATGCATGGTTTACCACAATGCTTTCAATACTTAATAATATAAGAGTAGAATGTATAATTACATTATACACAGACAAGGACAGTAGAAATTTTCCATACCCGTACCACCACACCTTTTTATCATACATCATATCGCATACTAAAAAGTCCATTTGTTCCTATTAAAAGGCGAAACTTATTAACAGCGCGTTGTGGTGATTAGAATATAATAATATGCTTGCGTATTTGGACTAACGTATATCAACGACTTGAATTAGAGGGGATTTAAAATGTATACTTTATTAATGTATCATGAATGATCTTAATAATTAACAATAGTATTTCTCTCCGCAGAAAACATTACAACATAATACAGTTTTAACAATCATTGGTTGAAATTAATAGCTACAAATCTACATGTAATTGCACTTTCTCTCCAGCCCCACTGCTTTCACTTTCTCTTTGTCGTTTATATAAGTATGAATTAAACGTTCACCTTTCGCCAGTAGTTTTTCCGGTGGAAAGATATTTATACATTTTCTATTTGCGTGGTTCTATTTATTTCAAAATCCTTTATGAATTTTCTAAACGTCTGAACCTTCTTATAACAGTGGCTGAAGATGTATTTTTTTCATCAGTTTTATGAGAAGCACATGTTATTTTGTATTATGTTGTGGCGACAATAATTGATGTACGTTTAATATGAAGTGGACTCTTATATTCATATAGGTATTTACTCGCAAATTATTACCTACTGCAAATTATTTACAAGGAATGCCCAGGAACTTTTAGATACTGTTTAATGTGCTAACGTCTATGTAGTGTATGAATTATGATTTTCATCGCGATAATGTTAATATTTAAGGCTATTTTAGGAAACGCGGATGCCTTTACTGTACGATCAGAAAACGAACTTCCTTTTTTGCATTGGTAGTACTTTTCCCAGAACATTTACAATGTGAACAAAATATTGTATTTGCCGTCGGTAAAAGTTTGATTTGAAGTTAGTGTGTGTGGAAAGAGTAAAGAGAAATTGAGATTAAAACCAACAAGTTGTAAAAAAACAGTTTTTCGATCGTACTGAGTACTGTAGTGTCGAGTGAAGACGGTTGCTTTTTGCAATTTTGCATTTCATAAAGTTTTCAATTAGTTTCTTTTCTTCAGATTGAGCCACATGCCTCCAGTAGGTTTCATCGTTGCTTCATTCGCAAATGTCATCGGAATAAGAGTTTTCTCACAAGGTGCTACCACAAAATTACGAACAAAATGGGCAAAGACAACTTTGACTTCAGTAAGAGCAAACCGCATACCTGAATGAAATAATTAGATTTCTTTGAACGCCTGTACTTACAACTTAATATTGCATTGAAATCATTGCATTATTTCTTATCTATTATTAGGTTTGGATGTCTTAATTATTTACCAATGCAGTTCCTTGGGCCAGCCCCAAAGGGCATGTATGCGTACGCATTACGTTTTGCTTTGTTTTCTGGAGTAAATCTTTCAGGATCAAATTTTTCGGGATCAGGATAATTATCTTCGTCGTGATGAATGGCATAAACTGGTATCATAAACAAAGTGTCTTTTTCCAGTGTTAGATCTTTCCCAGGTATTTTATAAGGTTGGGTGCATCTTCGCTCAAATCTAGAAGCTGGTGGGTACATCCTTAGAGTTTCTGTTTTTTAGAGAAGGAACAAAAAATAATCAATAATCTATACATTTTATTTTTATCGTGTAGGTAGTAGGTACCTAAAAAATAAAGTTTTACCGCATAAGAATTTGTCAAGATTTTCCATGTGGTTGATTGAATCATAAGAGAACTCGTCGTTTCCTTCTTCCCAAGCTGATTCGACTTCCTTGTATAACTTTTCTTGGAGTTCAGGACAAAGTGCTAAATGGTAGGCGGCAAATAAAAGTAAAGATCGCGTCGTATCAAATCCTGCCGTAATGAAAAGGACACTCTGTGCAGCGATGATTTCATCATCCAAAACCATTTTACTCGTTTCTTCTTTCAAATCGAACATAGCTTCCTTTTCAAAGGTATCCAATTCGCTTTCATCAACTTTCCCTAACTGCCCATCTCTGGCTGCCATCATTAACTGTAAAAAATCATCCCGCTTTTCTCCAGTACTTTTCCTTTGCTTCATTACAGACTGAACAACCTCTGAAAAGAACTTGTTAGCCTCTTGATTACCAACTGAGAATCCAAAATATTTCATCACATTGGGCATAGCCAAAATGCATATAACTTTTACTATAAGTGAGAAGGAAATCTTAAATTGCAGTTTCTGGCCCATTTGTTCGAAAACTGAGTCCGTTTTGCCAAATGTATTGGTGTCGATTCCAAATGCTGCAGAAGCAATCACATCCATTGTATATTTACCATAGCCAACAGTCAAATCAAAATCTCCAGAATCAGACTGAGATATTTCATTGGAGAGATATTCGACGAATTTCTTGGACGAACTATCAAATATTTTGAACATGTTCTTAATTTTTCCCGTGGTGAAAGTTGGGCTCAACTTGGTTCGCAAATGCTTCCAAGCATGTCCTTCCATGAAGAAAATCATTTTGGAGAAGCTGGGATCTGTAGTTTCAAAAGCAAGTTTTCTTCGGTTGACAAAATAATCAAAATCTTTGACAAGGATTTGTTTAATGATATCTAAATCCCGACAATAGAAATATGGCTTTGAAAATTCAGTTCCTCCAACATACTTGGCATTAACCTTTTTGGAGTAGGCAAGTAATTTCATGTCTAATGCCATGAGTGTCTGAGGTTTCAATATGTTCTTGATCGGATTCCCAGTGACATCAAACCCGACATGGTGCACACCTTTATTTGGCCAATACTTTTTATGTCTCTGTGGATTTACAAGAATTGTAAACAGGATAAACCCAATAACTAATAAGATCACCGTTAATACCATATACACTATTGCCCACAACAGCCACATCTTGACGAGTTATTTCCTCAACTGTCTATTCTTGCGATGAAACAGAAGACAACTTGAATACGTAAAAATATGTTATTTCTGTAATGAAACAAATGAGACTCTATGAAGTTCAATAATTCGTTCTCCTTTATTTAAGAAGAATCTTTTGCAAACAATCGTAATTAAATTAATAGTCAAGTTAAGATTAGTCATAGCACACAAGTACACTGGACTCTACACAGGAAATGATACATGCAATTGGTTTACAATTTGCAACTAGTAATGTGCCTATGAAGAGAATTTAAGACGGAACTTTGTATGTGATGTTTTGTGAAAATATATTATAATATTCAAATAACAGTGTAGAGTCTGTAGAGTATTTATAAGTAGAGGTATTGAATGAGCAGTCTAAATATTATACAGATGGGTATTCTGTCCAGGTTTTACCATCATTATTGCTGTCATTCATCATAACAAAAACTTCAGCTGGTGATCTAATAAATAGATGGCTATAGCACAACAGAGGATCTGTAAGCAAGAAATCAAGGTTAAAGTGAGGAGAGAACGAAACGACCGTGACTCAAGCCCATGAGTCCATGACCATGAGGAATTCACATCGCAAAAACTCAATGAATTAACACTTTGACCAATATGTAAAAACCTAAATTAAAGTTTCGTATCATTGTACGGTAATACACAAAGTAATACGGGAATAATAAACATTAGTATTACCTACATTATACAATTACTACATATTCATTATAGTCAATCATGGGTATTGTTATATAGTTAGAGGGTTTTATGCATTATGGATTCCATTTTACCTCATGTAGATAATACTCGGATCGGATGGAGTGTACATAAACTGTTGACGGTATTTATATTGAAAGATACGGATTTATAACCATTATATTATAACTATTTTTGGGTAAATCATCATAAGTAGCCTTTGAGTACAATGTATGTAAGATGTGCGTAATGCTTAATGTTTATTGTGCATTTAGAATTACATAATGTATAGATTAGTCATCGCAATTAATGAGTCGGAAATACTAAAGGGACGCTTTGAAACTGTAAGCATTATTGAAATAATTGCACCTGAAGACTTGTATACTATAATATTATGATTATATATGCAAGCAACTAACTTCAAATTCAAAACATTTAAAATTCAAAAAAATATGAAATTGTCTTAAATAGGAAATATACGCACTATGTATTTATTCGTATTATAAGTATTCCACGGCTAAATGAACAGTTAATTTGTAAACTTTAGTCATATATTAGCTCTTAATACATTTACTTAAACCATTTTCTCTGTATTTTAAATTATTTTACTCCATGGTAGTCTTTTCCTGCTCAGTAGTGACTGCCGTTACTTCGGTTTTTGTGACGGTAGTTTCTTCTTGAGTGTTAGTAATAGCTTTACCCATTGAAGCTCTGGCCTTCCCTTGTGGAATAATGAGAGGGCCCTTATTTTCAGATGAACTGTTTGAACGATTCTGGAATTTTTCCCAAGCTTTTTCCACAGCCTGTGTGGATTGGGTACTTCCCTTCATCTTGATAATTGGCGTTTTATACAATTCAATCATGTACTCAAGCTGAGTGATTGTCGCTTTGAAGCACTCGCAAGTCTTTTCATGACATAAACTTTCTGCTGCATTTTCTTCGAAGATTTTTCTTTTCATTAATTCGTAACTAATTTCTAGTTTCCCTATCTCAGCTTCAAGAGTGTGCTGTTCTTCCACTAAATCATCGACAGTATTTAAATGAGCTACACCTGTACTGAAGGCAGCTGCTTTTCTCAACCCTAACTCCTTTCCACCTTCGAACATGTGCTTTATGAATCCCATGGATTTTCTTATTTCATCTCTAATTCTTAGCTGTAATACACCGCGTTCTGGAATGTCTAAAATATCCTGTCGAATAAGTTCGTCGAAACATTCATCGTACACTTTCCTTCGATTGTGACATATTCCGACATTTTTTGCTTGGCTTTGAATGAGCATCACTGGGAATTTCTCTTTCAAGTGCCAGATGTCCACTCTACTCCCAGGCGTTTTCGACACTAGCATTCGCCAATTGTGACCTTTGGATTTGAAATCTAAGCGAGGACGCACATTGTGAAGAAGATTTTCTATGTCTGAATCAGTGTAAGGACTGAATCGATGTTTTTGTTGTTGCTCCTTCAATTCTCTCATGTTGAAAACGGGAAACTCAATGTTGTACAAACGGCCCTGACAGGACTGTGCTTTTCTATTGCCTCGGTTAATTGTTCGCATTCTAATCGGAATGTCGTAACGAACTAATCCAATAGGAACATCTTTTGGATCTGGGCTTTCACAAGGATCGTACATTTCTTGAATGTACTTCTTCATTTGACGACGGCCTTCTGCCTGATCGTCTTCCATTCCTGATCTCCGAATCCTCACAAACAAAAATTTCGTTTTACTTTACTTCCTATAAACTCCTTTATATTCATTGGTTTAAAATATCAGTCTCATCAACTGATGAACTGATGAATCAACTGATGAATCATAATGTACTTACCTAGTGTCCATAATTTTACAAAAGTGAGTAGGTATGCTGACTAACAAGGTGTTTAATTGGAATAATTGGCCGAGGAAATTAACGCTTTTCGTACAAAATCCAACTATCTCTATTTATATATCGATTTCATTTGCATTCGTGATATTATCATAGTTGTGTGTATGTATAGACGAATGAATGGTTAAACTATTCAGAAATTGAGATGTGATAGCCAAAGGTTAACGTAAATCAACGCTACTTACATCTTCTAATAAGAATCGCGTATTTAAAAATGCACAGAGTGGTTTGACAGATATCCTCCAAGATAATGATGTGATCCAATTGCCACGGCAAAAATGAAAAGTGCTCATTTACGAAATAGCACACCTTGTTTAGCAACAGATCAACCAGGGAAGTATCCCTCCCAATTATCACAGACAATGAAATGAGATGACCGAAGAGGCAACAGTTCTACAATAACCTCTTCGATAGATTTTTCCATAGATGTTACTTTTTTGATCGGCTGCAACACAAAACTCAAATTACAATTGAATTGTTTCTCAATAAAATGGTGAGCGCGTGAAATGTTATCGAGGAAATTTGGATACGGGTGTAATCGGTATCATTTTGTTTGGCAAATTGCATATTATAAATCTTTGTTTTAATTTTAATCTATTTTACAGGGTGACTCACCAAATTTATCTCTTAAGAGAATCGAGGGTAATCAAGATGTTTCAATTGATGACTCGAGAAACATATTCGGGATGGGTGGTCAAACTATTGCTTGTCCAGCCGCATCCGTCTCTGCGTTACGTCGCACCTGCAATTTTTCAGATTTGACGTCTTCACCAATTGGAGCTAATGCCTGTGAAACAGATAGCAATAGATTAATGACTGGACCTCCCCGGTTAGATATCGCCAAAGCAGCTGCTCTGCAGGATATTGCTAAGCTGATGAAGGGAGATTCCAACAATAATGTCAAATCGGAGAAAGCTCTAAAGAGCAAAAGTGTGACAAAAAATAAGGCAAAAAAGATCATCTCCAAGCTCGAGGTTGACAAAAAATCATCGATTGCGTCTGAGTTGGTTGCAAGTTTTCCATTAAAAGCACCTGAGAAAGCTCCTAAGAAAAATGTTACCAAAATTTTCAGCACAAAAAATGTTGCCAAAATTATCGATGAAGTTATCAAATCTGATGCTCAGAAAGTCATTGAAACCAAATCGAGTCGTAAACACAGCTCTAAGTCCAAAAATAAATCAAAAGCTCCTAAAGAAGACCTGAATAAAGGACAACGAAAGGATTCTTCACGTAAACACAAGGATTATGGATACAATAAAGCTGAGGAGAATAAACTACCGGGTATTTTACAATTGGACAGAAACAATAACAACGCAGCCATTGAAGACCTACTTAAAGAAGCTGCTGGGATTCTTACAAGAAGTTCTAGCGAAAAAGTGAAAACCAATTCCAAACGAAAAACAAATTCCAAAAGGAAAAAGTCCAGTTCCAATAGAGAAGGTGTTAAAGAAAATCCATCGTCGGCTAAAACTAATCAAGACAGGAAACCCAAGAGTAAATCCAAAGAAAAAAAAACCAAATCAACTAAAATTATAAATAAAGACTATTCTGTAAATGTTGCAGAAGTCTGTGCAGAGACTGTCGTTCCTGTTATTGTTGAGGGGGTGAAATTAGTACACTCTGATAAATGCGGAGGAGACACTGTCAAAAATATTCTCATTAAATTACCAAATAAAACTGTATCACGGAAAAAGGGTCAAACTAAACTTGCTCTAGAGGCTGAAGATGGCATGGACAGTGGGAAGAAGAGACCAACAAAACCAAAGATACATGCTGAGAAATCAGAAAAGCTTCTAGGAAAAATGCTAAAACATTCTGCAGCCATTTCCGGTCCAGAAAAAATTTGCAAAAGCTGTACTACTGTCAAAGAAACTTCTCAAATGAAAAAGAAGACCAAATTGGACAGCATTGTGCAGTCTAACAATTCAAATATGACCGGAACCAAAAACGTCGCTTCAAAAATGAAGAAAAGTATCAAACCAGAAACTCCTATTGCTAATAAAGATGGTCGAAGTTCAAGTAAACTGAATGTAAAGTTAAGTGCTGACAAGAATTTACAAGTACCAAAATCTGCCAATGCAAGTTCAACTCGAAGTATGACTGTTGATACTCAAAGCAGCATTTCAAACAAAAAAATAAAGAAAAAGAAGGAGGTTTTGCCCAAAGAGAGTACCTTCTTTAATTCCGACTCAACTCCAGAAACTCCTCCTACTGCAATCCACAACATAAAAAAGCCGAGAGTGGATTCCTCGAAGAATAAAGTTAAAAAGAATAAAATCTCGGCCGACAATATCATCATAATTGCCAATGCAGAGCTTTGTTCCACGAAAATCAAAAATCCGAAAATTCCGAAAAGTAACAAATTAATCGAAATCAAAAGTTCTTGTACTGATTTATCAGATAGCAAACCATGTTCTACAGACGATAATCACGGAAGTAGTTATCAGACTATAAAATGTGACCAGCAGGCAAACGCAGATAAAGCCGAGGTTATTCCAGAGATTCCTCAAAATCCACAGAAAAGCTATACTGTTGATGAAAGCGTTCCTGAAATCCCGATAACTGTGAAGTTTCCCGAACTTATAGAATTCACTGGACCTGGAAAAGTGGAGTACAATGTCTTTTCCGTAAATTCGGTGGCAGAAGCAACGTCAGATTTCGACTCTGGCGAAGATAAGGATGACGATGTCGATACCGATTCCGATGATTCTGGAAGTGTTGCTCTTAAGCGAAAGAAACGACAAGAAAACATAAAAAAATTTATACAAGAAAAGAAACCGGATTTAAAAGGTAAGTCAGAAAACTGAAAAAAGATGGAAATCCCGATAATATACTAGTCAGCAAAGTAAACGTAACGACACAATAAGTATTCCGATGAAATCAATTTTTGCTAAAAAAAAACTTCAAGTATGTTCCATTGATTTCAACAGGTGTAATATTTGCTGAAGACGATAAAGAAGAAGAGGTGATAAATTTCAGTGCGATTTATATCTTAATGTATTGTTATGGAGTGCTAAAGTAATTGTAAGTTGTCAAACAAATATTGAAGGTATTATATTTGCATAACAGGAGGAGATTGA
>JABASI010005675.1:0-11957 GCA_019776505.1 Tomocerus nigrus
TCTAATGTGTTCTATACAATAATATACTCGTGGTGGTATCTGTAACAATTTCTTATATTGCAAATATGTAGCTCCTCTTCAGGAATTGCCAGTAATAGTCCCTGTAATTTCATTTCGCATCAAATATTATAGCAAGTATGCGGTTTAGTATTAGCACAAGTGGGGAAACTTTGCTTCCTATGAATTTATTACATTTTAGGAGACGTGGGTTAAGACGCCCTTAATATGATTTTGGTCGAAACAATCTTCAATCTGCCAAAGCCAATTTTTCATAGGGTCGTTTATTTAAGGAAGTTGTCTCTAATGTGGGCAAAGGTAGAGTTATAAATAGTTTAGCTTCCTATACAGACATATATGTATCTATACTTAAGACGAAACAAAAAGTGTAGTACATCAAGAGAGTCGACTTCGACTTTGAATTCTACTTCCGGCCAAATTATCAAGAATCATAAAAGAGAAAGCTCACATTTGGCAAAAATAAAATTTAAAGGAAAGAGCATTAAGGAAAAGGAGGAAAAAAATCTTTATCTTGTACAGAATACTGAGAACAGGTACATTATAGCAGCTCATTCTTGGTAAAAGTAAGGGGCTGAATAAAATCTGCAGGAGATACAGATATAGGCAGCTTCTATTGTATAAGCTGTCAACGTGTAGTTAGAAAGAAGAGGAGGAGCAGTGTCAATATCTGTGAGTACACACATAGAAAATATATTATACGGATTTTGAAGGAGCTGTAGTAGGTAATATTAAATGCATTTATAATAGAAAGTAATAGGAGTTAGTATTTTGCAGTGGTAGCTCGGAAGCAAGTGGTTCTTGACTACTACATGCTTCCAAGTGCACACTACATGTAAGATGGGTTATCTGGAGCGCTTTCCTAGAAAGTGCATTATGTAGCTAATGTAAACGCGAAAGCGTCTGTCTTTAGTCGTCCAGATAGAGACGGATGAAAGAAGGAAGAGGTTTTCTAACGGTTTTCCTCTAAGAAAAACGTGTTGGGAGTAAAATGGGATCGCCGCCTATTCCACAGCCGAAATAATAAAGAAAGGACAAAAAAAGAGTAAAGTTAAAGTTGCTTTCTAACTGACTGACTGTGAGTTGAGTTGATTTGAGCGAGTTTAGTCGACTTTTCCCAACTAATACAATATTATCCCTCTACTGCCTACATACACATGGAAGGCAGGTATTATGACTGTCGGAAAGTACGTATGAGTAAAAGAGACCAGGCACCTCTCTCTCTCTCTCTCTCTCTATGCACGTTCACTAATGATACTAATGAATGACAACGAAGAAGAGGAGCGAAATGGAATTCGATAGAAAGTAGAAGGAAATGTTGAGGTCCAGGACCCCGGCTTATCTGTATAGGAAAACCATGTCTATGTCTGTCTCTGATTGTGGGACGGTGCGGCGGGCGGACTGTGGCTACTAAAATGCTGAATGTAATGTGATGTGATATTATGTGAGTTTTCGGTTAGCTTTTCGGTTCCTTTCACCGATTCTCCTTGTGAGAAAAGGAAAGTCCTACAAAAAACAAGTGGGATGCGAGGACCCAACAAAATGCCTATCTCCGCTCCTTTCCTTTCTCGGAGCCCATGTCCATCCTGGCTGGATGTATAAGAAAAGTGAGGGGGAATTTTGTCGGAAGGGCCGCAGTGTTGTATAAAAATATGTAGCTCGCATTATAGCCCTCTGTTTAAGTGTCACTCTTTCTAGCTGTCTAATAGTTAAACTTCAAATGTATACAGGACAGGAGTATAAAGCGGGTAGCTAGCTGGTAGTGGGCTATAGCCAATGCTAAGGATAATGTAAGTTGCAGAATAAGTGAGTCGCGGAAGACGTTTATCATAGAAATGCTCACTAAAAAGGATTTCGCGAGTGATTTCCACATCTATAATGTAAGAAGGACGGGAAAATTCTTCAGCGCTCGCCACCCTCATCTCATAAAGACCTCCGACGGAATCAACCTCGACAATTCATCTCTTAATACATTTAATAGCTACTGCTAGGATTCTAACTTTACTCTTCAGCCTGCTAGGGCCGCCGTCTTTAGAAAACACACACACGCCTACATGTTTACCTACTTAAATGCAAACCAAACAAAAACAACTAAGATATTTACACACACTATAGGACTCTCCTGTCCTGTATAACGCACAACGAAGATAAAGTTTTTCTCAGGAGCTAAATATAAAAACAAGGTAGAAACAATTACTTTTACTGTGCATCCATCCAAGTTGTTTGTGATCTCTTTTCTTTTTCTATGCTATACCTATACCATCACCATCACGCATCATATCACATAACATGCCATATGCGCCATATAAACAAGATATTCTGTATTATTAAATTAAGGTAGCTATTTTCTTATTCTTTCTTTGAATCAGAAAACTAGGCACACTAAAGATACGAGGAAAGATCCTAATGCAGATACTGCTTGTTATCTCCAGCTATTCCAGGAACATTCCACATGGCATAGCTATATGTACTTGAACAGATAAGCATTTTTACTTTTTTTTGCTGGTACACTGATTGCGATTCCTTAATGGTTAAGATAGAAACACGAAGCACTGTATCCTGTCCTATGTATAATACGTGTTTGTGATAAAAGGAGTTGTGTAGAATAGAATTGATCTGCTTACTCATGCACATAAACAGTTAGATAGGAGTTTACCAGCCATTATCCCGTTACATTACTATCACCGAAACTCTAATGTTCCTATCATGATAATTCGGATAAATCCGTTTTCGGCAGGCGACAAAACACATTTCAAATCAACAGCCTCCTACTCGTTCGGTTAGAGACATAATTTAGTCGCTTTTAAACGCCACAATCAGCAACTTAACTATTATTTCTACAAACATTGCAGATACAATGTTTGCTTTGGCTGCAATAATGATTAGTGTTATGCGTGAGACAGATTGACACATTCAAATATGTATAATATTTTATATTCCTTATTTTATATAGTCTGAATTGGGATGTAAATCAAACATCGAAGAAACCTGGCATTACCCTATTTACTATATTTATTATAACTTAAATATTAATTTCACCATTGAAAAATAAAAAATAGCAATTCTTATTGAAAAAATGGTTCACCCTTCGATATAATAATGTATCCCCTAGGGATGAACTGTTAAATTTTCACATTAGAGACATCGGTGAACTAATTGGAGTAATGCTACGGTACTTTTCTTGTGAAAATTAAAGGGGATTTCACCGTTACCTCTCCGACTGTCGATAAATAAGAGCGGGATTTAAGTTAATAATTTTTGTGTTCACGATGAAAGTTTTAAATCAGTTGTTACCTAACTCTTACTTACTACCACATACAAATACGGTCATGAAAGTGTTTGCTCATGCATATGATTATCGAAAATAAATATTACGCGTAGTATTTTACAGGACATTATCAACAGAAGAAGGCATAATTTGGAACCTGACTAAACTAAAGGATAATTATTTCTGTGGATGAATTCTATACAGCTCTATTACCTCGTTGCAAGGAATTTAGCCCCAACTCCTTTTCCTCCTCGGACTTTTGAAACGAGAAAAATGAAATTGGCCTAAATAGTTTGTTTACTGTAGCAATAATCTGCAGGCTATGCAGAAGAGTCCTCTTTAATTTCTAAAGTAAAATTATCGTTATATAATAATTATTTTCGTAGTCGGAGTTTAAGCTTAATGGGAGAATGGGGCTCTCCGTTTCCATTGTTTACATAAAGTGGGATCATAAACTTCAGTGAAAGAAGCAATTTGTTGGTTAATCATATAAATTACTGCGGCAGATTCAATAAAGGACAGATAGTAGCTTGAAGCAAGCAAGGAAGTAAAACTGGCAAAATAATAAGTAAAAAAAGCAAGGCAGCCTTTTTCGCTCTCCTAACTTTCACGTCGATGAGTGAGACTGAATAGGTAGGCTGTAATAGAATACAATATTTCAGGCATGGTTGCGGTGGACTAAATGAAGGGGTTGGACAAAATGGAACAAAAGTGGTTTGTTCACCTGAATTTTGTCCGTATGTATAGTGGGTGGATAAAATTCATAATTGCTACCGCTGACTAAACTCTTTACGTATATTATAAAAAATTTACTAAATTGGCTCCTTATTTAAACTATCAACTGCATATATAAACTACATACATACCTACATCTTGTTTACTAAAATGGACAATCATTCAAATTCCAAAAAATAATAGTGGAAATAACATACCTACGCATGTCTTTCAGAATTCTAGGTAATAAATACAATGTAAGAATCGGGTAGCTAACAAAGCAGGTATAGTTTACATTAACTGTTTGTTATTTGGTTTTCCTGAAATTAACATGTATTTTCCCCGATTTCCAAATTCTGTTATTAAATCTTCCTCCTCTATCTCCTAATTAAACTTTCTAAGTAAATTTCCTAACTAAAAAATTGTATAATACCCAACGATTCCTTGTTTATATTGCAAAGTTAAGCAATGAAACTTCCTTAGCCTAAGAAGAAACAAAAAACCATTGCAAACGAAAGCAGAAAAATAGTACCGAAATGACCCCAATGACCTTGGCCTAGTGACCTAACTTTCAATCAGTAGCTTCCTTTTCAGTGGTGCACAAAAAATTGAAGATAGCAATACGTTTTTGCCGCAAGTAAGACCCGAACTCCGGACATCTCTCTTCCATCGGCAGAACCTTGCCACTGATTGCACCATTGTGAGTTTGTGAACTTGCTTGATGAAAGAAGGAATGCTCGCATCTTATTCTATCGCTTCTATCATACTTTACTCCCTTCCATTCTTATGTCGCAATCAGAAAATAAAACTTTTGTCACTTCATGAACAATTAGAAATAATAAAGCATAAACTTGACATTCCTAGAGACTCTAGTAGGATATTAAAAAATATAGAACGTTCTATCTTATTCGTTCCAGAGATACACAGGGGAATTTGGTTTGGACAGACACAGTTAGTTACAGACAGACAGATCGTTTGCATAAAGCACCGTTCCGGTACTTAATAATGTTATGATACTACAGTGTGTCAAAAATTGGAGGCAACGGGGTTGGAGTAAGGCAGAGGTCGCACGGATACCTACCAATGCTTTTCATTTTATTAGGTTAGGTTAGGTTCCTCGAAACCCAGTTGCATACGGCCCTGTGTATAATGACGGCGGGAGTTCAAATTATGCAACCTTTGCCTTACTTACAACCGGCAACGGTTTATACATTAAATTAAATGTTTGATATGTCAACCGTTTTGAATGACACAGTGGTCCAAACGATGTTCGTAGTTACGACGAATGTTGATAAGAGCCATTGGGATCATTTGAGGCAAAACAGTTTACTTTGACACCTTCAAAATTGATTCCAAAACCAAGTTTGAAGTTGATGCATAATTTGCATATACGAAATGTGTGAAATTCTGTACCGCTCTGAAAGCGGAAATGACCAATGTTGACGAAAGATGGGCTATTGGGTCGTTAAATCGACAGGTTGGAATCAAAGTTTACGGAAATCATTGAAAAGATAAGCAATGAGTTAGTGGCTGTCTCATGAAAGTGTACGGACGTCTCTTAAGTTTAAATCATTTAGGGTGTAAATTTTACACGCTCTGCAGACTTTGGAGGTAAAGAGAAGAGTTGACAACATGCTTGTCAACAGTCGTCACTTTCGAAAACATCGTTTGAAGCACCGGATAATTCAAAACGGGCAGAATGCAGCATATCGAACATTTAATAAGGTGTAAGCCGTTGCCTCGAATTTTTGACACACTGTACTAGTTACGTACCTAGTAGGTACCTAACATATTTCATCCAGCACAATTTTGTCCGGTTTTATCCATGTAGATGGATGAAATAGAAAAGTTATAGTTTCAAATCCGGACAATATACTACACTGATTTGAGGAGGACGTTGTACATGGCGGATGGGTGTTAGGTGCCGTGGAAAGGAATATCAAGGGCATAATATTATTATAGAGGGGAATAATGGGATAACCCTCTGTGTGCTATTTCTGAATTACCTAAATAGTTTATGTGCGTCTGAATCTGAAGTTATAGCATAGGTACATAGGTAGATTTTATTCAAGTTGTTAACTAAGAGATTCTGCCTCTCAATCCACTAACAACATTCGGCTCTGCTTCACTTCGGTTGCGTCTCAGTTTCAGTTGAAAATCCTTTTTGATCCACCGCATTCATCTATTCATAGCTCTCGAGTCATTCATCAGCGAATCATCGACCCACATTCAACATTTTCTCTTAACTATCTACTTAGCTATACTCCCTCCACCCTCCCTTTCTTTGTCTTACACTTTTTTACTTTCTTTCATCTGCCTACACAATATATACTCCCGTTCCCGTCCCGACGAGAATATACGTAGCTATACATTGTCACCCCACCACGTACGCCCATAATAGTTAAATAGCTACAGACAAAAGGAGAACATCATCATCATCTTCGTAATCATAGTTAGTGAGTTGAGCACACATTAGTATACCACTCTACGTTACGCAATCACATACTACAGTACGCAGTGCCATAAAACTCATTTCTTTCACTATATAGGGAAATGAAATACTCATATGCAGCTCACTCTTTCTCGCTCTTCTTCTATTGAACTTTATAATTTTCGTCCACTGCTCATACACTTCCCTTTTTCATTTCCATTATCACTTTGCTATATTGCATACACTAAATCTTACAAAATCCGTTCTTCGGCAGTCTTTTCAGTCTCAAACAATTTCATTCCTTTCCAATGCTCCCATTTTTTCTTCTTTACTGCCACGCAAAGTGGATAAATGCACCTACAATGCCATGCATTCCAATTAATTACTGCATCCAGGCTAAAACGAATGTTTTGAAGAGGACATTTTATAATTTTGCCTACAGAAATTACAGGAATAGTTTAACAGGAATTAAATAATCGTTTTCTTAGCATTGTATTGTAAAGCATGACCTTTTCTGTCGCAGAATTCGGAAGCATGTCAAAAAAGTTTTTTTTTTAAATTCAACTGTTCACCTATGCTATTTTATAAAATCCGTCAGAAATATCATTCTTTTTTGGATAACTTCATTCCTACTTCTCGTTTTGTCTAGCTGAGTTTAACTTCGATTGATCTCACTGATATTGATGTAAAATTGGTGGAATAATCATGGAACTCATGAGGTAAGACACCACATTGTTTCCCTTATAGTACACATTTAGAAGTAAATATGTAAGTAGTAGACAAATCTTCAAGTTGCAAAGGGTATCTGAATATTTTTAATAGCGTAGCTTATAGGGGCAATTAATCCTACTATGTTCATAATATAGCGGATGCGGTAGGGGCCATCATCCGAAGGAGGGAAGCCAAGTCAGAACGGAGATAGGGAAGTAGGGAATTTTGGATATAGCTCCCAATGGGCCCCTAGAAATTAGTGTATTTTGTCCTTTACTTCATTACTGAGGCTGTTGTTCCAGAGTGTCAACTTTACAAAATTACGTTGTGTGAATGTAGACTTCCTCACTCCGCGGTTCGTAAACATAAATAAGAATTTACGAATGCTACCTACCTAAGTATATACCTATCGCTTATTTGCTGGATACCTCTTTTACTTACTTATTATCAAGTTAGATTATTTTGTGCACGGTTGCCTGCATGCATGTATTGGAAAGGTTTTCTCGCTAGTATCACCTAAATACTTTTACGGATGAGAATCATGGGGCCTTAATTGATCCTGAAAGAATGGAAATTGACTTGTAATGCAGCATGGATTTGACTAAATTGAAATTAAACTAAACTGTGAAATTAGAAATATTTTGTTAACGTCTTTCAAAACAGAAATTGAAGTCCGCTAGAGCATAGTATTTAGGCAAGTGCCATTCACGTTATTTTTATTGCTCCTTACTGACCCTGGTCGACCAAATCACCACGTGTGATGTTTTCAGATTTTGGACCAAATTCTGTAAAATTTCTTGTAATTATGGAGGTATACTACAAAAAATTTCTTTGCTACATAAAATTTCCTAAGATTTCGCTTTCCTATTCCTACGGAATTCCTTCCTAAAAAAAGATCCCTTAGAAAATGAATCAGGAAGGTATTATCACCTCTATGTGTAGTGTAGTTTTACATATTTTTATTGAAAGACCATTGGTTTAAATTAATCAGAAATGTGACGATCGCCTTGTATTGACTACCTATTGAGTCTTTGTAGGATGGATAGCATCCCAGCTAAAGGGTTATAAAGCGGACGACAGAAGCTCTTCCGCTCTACTTCGAATTTGATAAATCTGACATCGGAATTTAATTAGATCGTAGGAATTATAATTTTGTGAATGTGCTTTATTATATCCATTTTGTAAAGGAAGTACCTACATCTAAATTACATAAGGACTTCCTCATTTGCAACTAATTTATACGAATTTATATAATAAATACATCACTAGAGCACATAATACTTCATAACCATAGTACAACCAAAACCAAATGGCAACGATAGTAATTGGTACTTTAATATGAACATCAGTAAACCTTGCTATTGATTACATCTCCTCTTAGTTATTAATTAGATCTTGAAGAGTTGTCTAATAACATTACCAAAAGCGACTTAGCTAGGTATGCCTGTGGTTTCTTGTCGCCATTCCTAGGAAAGGTAATCCACAACTCTACACTATAATTCCAGTAAGCTTCTTATGAAAACTTAAGTTACAAGCGAAATGTTATTCCTACGGATGCTAGCTATCATTTTCGAACTCTGCAGTCACAAACAATTCAGCTGAACAATTCTCAAAGAAACTAAAGCTAATAATATTACAACCAAATAAGTGAAGATCTGATTTTAATTTATGACTATAGAATTACTCTGTTTACAAGAAAATGTTTGTCACTAACCATATTTTAATTTTTATGTAGGTACTCGCTTTCGACAAGACCTGGGTCAGTTTATTAACCGCGGTTAGACTGCACCAGTTTATTAATCAGTTGTATCGTTTGTGCAGTTACACTACTACCTCTCCTATTTACAACTGTCTTCAAACATATAGAAAGTTATTTGAATGATATTATAGCAGCAATTTAAATTGGAATGGATTAAATCGTCTCTAAATGATTATAAATTAGTGAGTATAGGTATGTTTTGCTCCATCGTTGTTCTTAAAATGGTTTCATTTTGCAACAATTGTACAAATAGTCAGACGTCAAGATTTCAGACCCAAGCTATGTATAATTATTTGCATGGAAAACTGAAGAAAACAAAGTATCAACCCATATTTACACAACTGATCCCTATTTTCAGTGTATGAGCTTTGCAATTTTGTGATTAGGCCAAAGGATGTGTAAAAAGGGTCGGATTGGAGCTAGAGAGCCATAATTTGCAAGTCTTTTAAAATGGAATGTGTTGAATGAGATTGAAAAAAGTAGTGCCGTGCGTGTGGTAGGATGCTATTATTTGTTAAGGGCCTATTTCAGCTATTTTTATTTCACGCATTCGGTTGTTCTCGTAGTGAATGCTCATAAAGTAGTGAGCTGAAGGGACATAGAGTACATTAGGAGGGAGAGGGAGGTAAAAACGAAGCTATTTGAGAGTACCTAGTGTAACAGGAGCAGAGACAGACAGGGATGTGTGGCGAGAGGTTCGTGTTGTGTTTGTGTAGCAGGAGCACTGCTGCTAGTGGAAAAGTAGTGCAGAGTTNCTAGTGGAAAAGTAGTGCAGAGTTAAGTAGATATATTCATTCATATTAGAGGGAATGTGAAAGTGATAAAGTTGATATAGAGAAAGCCCCTGAGAGGCAGAAGTAGGGCTGAGATGCACGGAGATGCAATAAATAGAATGAAGAGGGATCCATAGGAAAGGAAAGCAGGACTCATCGTCAGTCAGTCAGTCAGCTCTCGCTTTTTTGGTTATTTTACTCCTCTGCTCCATTCTTCTGTAGAACAGGCATCTACATTTGTAGGGGCCGACTTAGTCTGTCTGCTCGGTATTTGTTAGTCGCTGTTTGTGTTCAAAATGCAATTCACCCAAGGTTTGGAGAAAGAAGACATTTCTTCGCACTCGGGCTTTATCCACTGACTTAGAGAGGCATAGCCCCCACTTTCTCCCTCATATACTTCCATGTAGTCAAAGTGTCAAGTTGCTAAAAGTGAACTTTATGTATGTTTGCTCAAGCTCAAGGCATAACAAAAGCCGACAGGGAAGAAAAAGAAAAATCCATTGCTCTCCGCTACTCCATCCTCTGCTTTCCCTTCCTATCATCTCATCCTCCCTCCAATCTCTATAGACATATGCACCTCTCTCTCTCTCTCGCTCCACTATCTTTCTCCTTCCCTTATAGCCACCTATTAATAACAGCCACTGATACTATAGATTTATCTCCACTCCCTTGTATACCAATAAGGCCACTTTGTCAATTTGGTTAGTACGCCGCTCCTTGGTGTCGATGTGGTTGATGGCTTGCGTTGCAGCACGAGTGACTGGAAAGAATGGCAAAGAAATCCAAAACCAGAGACTTCTTACTATTCTTCACACCCAGCGCCCACCTATTTATGTTCCTATGTAGCCACCATCTCCACACACACGACGACTCACTATTATTACTAACCTCTGTGCATAGCCATCCCTACTTATACACTTTATCTTACTATTCTTCACACCCAGCGCCCACCTATTTATGTTCCTATGTAGCCACCATCTCCACACACACGACGACTCACTATTATTACTAACCTCTGTGCATAGCCATCTCTACTTATACACTTTACTACCACGATCTCCTTTTACGATTACATATGTATTTTCCCACAAAAACGCCCCTAACTTAAACAATCGTACATTTATATACTTCCGGAAGAGTTACTATTACTTAACTATGGGAAAATTAAAAAGTTAAATGCAACTATATCTGACAGGCGCTATATAGCTAAATAATAATAAGGGACTCGCATTTATCAGAACGCCAAATGTTAATAGCTATGTATAGCTTTTCTATCTTAATGATGAGCGAGTTTTGCATGTTTCTTTATTTATCATGCAAGCGATTTTTTTAGAAGAAGGAGAATTCTTTTAAAAGCTGACATATCTTGGAATTTGATACTTTGGCAGAATATTTATTTATGTTTTCGTGAGGTGCGGTTATGAATTTTCTTTTGCTGTCGAAGATGTGATGACGATTAGAAAGCTAGCACCTACGTAGACACATCGATTTCTTATAAGGAAACAGTAAAAGAATTTTTTGAGGAAAGGATTCTATGGAAGGTGCATGCCTGTCCGTTGTTTCATATGAACGGATTTGGGTTTAAGGAATTGTGACGTAGTTGACATTTTGGACATTTTCGATTCGTAATATCTGTATTGATATTGATTCATATTATATAAGTGGAATGTGGTGTATGACCTAGTGAACTATTGGGCCTACAAAGTTACGAATGACGTAGAGAATGCACTCTTTATAACATTTGATAGCATAATAGAAATGATACTCGTACAGCGTGTAATCCTTCTAGCATGAAATGAAACATATTTTCCACAGTTTCAGATTTTACTTATACTAGTCTATAGACATTTGAACTAGATCTCTTCCTTTAGCTTTTAAAAAATCACTGAATAAATATTACGTAAATAGAGTAGCTAAATACAAGAATATACTGTAGGTACTTATAAAATCGAAGAGGATACATTATTTTTGATAGATACAGAATACAGAGATATTGTATCATATTTTAGAAGAAAACTTGTTATATTACAACAGGCATTTAGGATTTATACATATTTTTGGTGAAGTGAATTTCAGATATTTTAATATCATGTCTCAATTCCATTTTCGGAGTATTGCAGTTGATACGCAACGCGTATTTTCTTGTAAGCAGTAGAAAGTATAGGAGGTAGCCCATGAGTTATTCCACTAAATAGTACTTAGCTGAGTAGGATGAACATCAGGGGAATGTTTTGATCTCCATATTCGCAGAGGACTAGCACTTTCTATAGGTATATCACAGCTAAG
>JABASI010005676.1:0-11957 GCA_019776505.1 Tomocerus nigrus
CAAAATAATATTTAAAATAATATTTAATATTTAGAAGAAATATTTAATTTTTAGGCGCAACATTTAATATTTGAAAATAGTATTTAATATTTAAAAAAAATAATATTTCGAAGAAAAATTTAATATTTGCTAAAAATTTGATAAATAATTGGAATATTTAAGGGTTTTTTGGATATAGGTGGAGATGTCGGCTAACTTTTATTTGGATATTGGACGTTTTTGGAAATTTAGGTAGGGGTGCTGCAGAGTATCCGGATACTCTACAGCACGTGCAGCCAGGGTGCTGTGGGAGTGCTGCAGAGTATCCTAGATTGCAATTTCTATTTTTAACCCATTAATAAGCAACTAGCACAATTCCCTCTGTGCATGCAATCGATCATGGTTTGTATTAATCGTTTGACCTGGTATGCAGAATGCAGAATATAGTTCACAAGTGTAAATACTAGATAGTAGTAGTAGCCAATCTCGGTGGTATAACCTTTTAGGGGGTATCTACAATTGAAAAAAGATGGTTGTCATATTTCATAATTTTCTGTATTCGATCACTCGTAATATGCCAATTAAACCATAGATCTTTGACGTAAATAACCATAGCTTTATCTTGAGGTTGCACCTTTCAAGCCTTCAATGGGGGCATGGGGGTAATTCAACAGTATTTAGAATGAGAATTGCTGTATAACAATTGCCGATTTCGTATAACCATGTATAACTATGTAATAGCTGACTTATTTATGGGCTCAAAATGGCACCTTTTGGCCACTTGTTCAAATCAAATTAAAAATAAAAAAAACTGGTCGACACTCAGATTTTTCCCCAAACGCCCAACTTTCCTGGTTTTCCAAGAATCTTCATGAGTTTTGAGTAAATCATTTTACTTTTTTGGCATTGTAAAAAGAAGTCATGAATATCAATTGCTTCAAATCAATGATCTTGTCAATTATTAGGACCAATTATGTAAAATGTTGGACGTAGGACCAAGATCTACCACAATAAATAATATTAACGCTTTCGTTAATATCTTCCGTACTCGAGGAGAAGAACTCACAATCTGGAAAAATCATCTTCATATTATTGAACGATCCCTAAAGACGGCAAGAAAGGCTATACCTTTAGGTTCGAAGATACTGTAGACCGATCTAAGGAAAACTACAAGGCTTGTTATTAGTTCTGCTCTGCTGCTCTGCAATAAGTTTGCACACACATACACATTGCGTTGTTGGTGATGCTTTTATGCATTAGGTATATCTCCACTGTTCTGCATTTATGGAGGAACATGGAATACGGGTTTTAACGAAATACGTACCTATATAATACATCTAAATCACCCGTTACACTTAAACCCACTAATACAATAAAGGTCAATTTTGTCTAAACATTAAACATCAACGCTTTTCATACGCATGAGTAGTATAAATACCTATTGGGAAAGACTGCAGTCGACATTTTGTAATTAATGCAAAAGTTTAAATAAGGCGTACTAAATGAAGTTTTAATTGCATGGAGCCTTATTGTCAGTTAACACTATGAGTTCATAACCAACAAGTGCACTAATAATTAATAAATGAGAGGAGAGAAGGGGTACAATAGTGTCTCCATTGTAATAACCAAACAGTTCAGTAGTTTCGGAACGCTTCCGAAGTTACTGTTGCTGGCTGGTAAAAGCAACTGGTGAAAATACAAGGAAAAGGGCTACACAGGGGAAAACTTGTTTTGAAACGATCTTGAGATGGATCAAATCGATAATTGTTACACTCCGTTTCTCTCACGCGGCTAAAACAGAGAGAAACTAGTTGCATTGCAGTAAGGTTCAAAACCACGGAATTTGATTGTGTATAGGGATAACAAAACTAAGAACAATAATTACAGCGGAAATACATGAAGATCCCTACCCCTGTAATAATTCATAACTTGATTAATAAAAAATAATTTGATGTCTTGTTATGCGAAACATGACGTCCAACTCCGACTTTCAACTCCAATTCATTGACCACTTACATTATCCTTGAATGACTATTGTATTTATTATAATTTTATGAATATTAAACTTAACATTGTACTTCATCGAATACTGTCTGCGCTGACGTGAAAAGAAATGTGCTTTCAAAGATTTCTACTTATCGGTATCACTTGTCCAGTAACGGCTGCAATTAAGTTGTAGCATCTTTAAGTGAATGATACTTCATCTGTATAAAAATACGAAAATTTTAACAATAACAATTCCATTAAAGATTAACAGATAAACCATACGTCATAAGCTACATGTTTTCGTCATAAAATTTTCTTTCTATCATAATATTAAACTTAATACACTACGAAAATGATGGAGTATTGGTAGAATTGAATCCTACATTGAATATCAAGGAGGGCATGTGACTTTTAATCAGTGAATTCCTGGACAACAGAATGGCGTATAGTAACTCGGTTTAAGACTGCGATAAGCATTGATTTTTGTAAATATTAATATTTTATATAGAATATTTTTGAAGTGGGGAAAATGAATTGAAAAGATTTATTTTCTTTATTCTTTCATTATTTGCCGTCCGATGAATAGAAGAGATCTGGGTATAACCTGTCCACAGATGTTATTTTCAGAGTTTTTGACTGTATATTCACGTTTATGAAGCTTTTAAATTAAATTAAATTTTAATTTGAACGTCATGGTACGAAGACCAACCTACTATAGTGTGAATAAAATTTTCCATGTTTTACATGAAAACTTAATTTTTTCCAAAATATGAAACATAATGGGTGTCCGTCGATTTGGTAAACGCCAATTTAGCAAAAATGTTTTTTTTAATGTGAGTTAAATAGAAAGACAAAAAGTCAGATTTGCAAAACAGAAAAGTTAGCTTGGCAAAAAAATCTTCGAGTTATTTCATTTTTGTGATTATGAGTAAGTTTTTTAAATTGATTGGGTTAGGTGAGGTTATGAGGTTACCGTCTAAAATGAAGTACACCTGCACAAACTAGAAGTTTTTAAAAAGAGAGCAAAAGAACCGCTGTTAAGGGAAGAAACGATAACTGTTTGCTAAATTCATCTTAAAAACTTCATTTAAAAATAATATTGATACAAGATTTTGTACAATTAAGTTGTAATGAGTTTTGTGACATGCTATTAACAAATCATGTTGCATATACAATTTTATATTTTTGCCAAACTCACTTTTTGCCAATCTCACTTTTCCGTTTTGCTAAACTGAAGGCCCGAAAAGCAAACTTTTAGTTGCCAAATAAATTTTTGTCCAATTGAACTACGTCCAAACATAATATAAATATAAATTGTAAAAGGCGATTAAAACGTTGTTTTTATTAAACTGATTATTGATGTGAGTGTGTATATATAATAAACCGAACTAGTCATGTCTCAAAATCGGAAATTATTTTACAGTCAAGCAATGTAGCATGTCATGAAACAATATTTTTCCTGGCTAATTTTTCTGTAGGTGGTAGGATAGGAATGGTGAAACAGTGTAATGGTTGAGTGAGAGAGATTTTGAACGCACGCAGGATGGGAGAAAAAAGTTTTGCTTGGCTAATATTGCAGTTATCTATAGTTCAGTTCAGTCAATGTTAAGTTGGATTTACGGTAGTTTAAATTGTACACAAACAGAAGGATCATGACTGCTGCATTCGTAAATGCAGATCTGTGTATGTCTTTCGTGTAGCGTAAAGCGTACCCCACCGAAGAAAAGAGACTAGACGGGAATAATACGGGAAAGCTAAGCAACTCAGCGGGACTAACCGTGAATTGCACCCGACTTTACTAAGATTATTCATTAGACCTCAGTTCTTCAGAAAACAGGAGGAGAACATTGCTCTTTTCAATCGTTTCTTTTTTGTCTTTCATTCTTGATCTGCTCTTTGAGACTAGTTCACTCACTTCATAATCCACAGAATCCATCCATTTACGTCACATATTTGTTGTAGCAGTTTTTTCTTCGTTTTCTCCAATTCGTACAACGTGTGCTTTATTTTTCATTACTGCTGAGTGAGACACCGAATAGAAAACGATACTTTTCTTTGTATCTTAAATGTGCAATTCAAGAAAGAGTATATTTTTTTATTACAAAATATCCAATAAATATAAAATTTAGTTTCTGCTATATTTATAACGTATCGTGTCCATTTTAATTATTTTCTAAAGACTGTAGGTTTGTTCTTCGTTCTACCTATATAGTTAGTAGTTGGTTATCCTAGAATAATAAATGTAGTATCTCAAATCTCAAAGACTTGCTTCCGAATTAGCGAATATTTAGCCAACAGTGAAAATTAATGTAATTTTTCTCCAATTGTTTATAAGCATCATCAATACAATATAAAAATATTTGAAATATCATTGGCTACGAAAAGAAAATGGGAAATTCATACTTGCTCTAAATGTTTTTCCCCACCTAGACAATTTTGTTTAAACATTTGTAAAAGATTACTGTAATTTGCTAGTGTTCATATTTTCTACGTTCTACGTATCCTTGAAATTACTACGTTCCGCATCCTCATTCATCGAAATTGAAGATGTCCTCGCCTAAAGATTTCCACATTGATGCAGTTTACCCAGAGCCTTTGTCCAGACTTCGAAGAGGAACGGGAGGAGGGATCGGGAGCAATGAAGCTCCGACATCGTCCTCGTACAGACGAGCTGTCAAAAAACAAATGAACAGAAGTGGTGGTCGTTTTCGTACCCAGCCCGTCACCTTCCATGAAATTAAAGTATGTCTTTCGTTTGCTTCTTGAGTTTATTTTTGCTTCAACAAGGACAGACAATACGACACGCCACCACAAGTGTATGACGCAGTATACATACAATTCTTTCTCGAATACTCTAAACTCTAAACTATATTTACACTGTTTATGCTGACTTACATTTTGAATAATAATGTGAATATATCTAGTTGTAGTTAGTTTAGTTGTAGACACTCATAACAGTAGAGCTTCCCTATCCCACACTTACCTTTTATACTTAAATCCGAAGTTACTTCATGTCATGTCTACCATGCACACTGTCCCTATAACTATAACGACCGCCTCCCTATATGTGCCTATAGTAATCTATTTTGGATCTGCAAAATCGACTAGGTAGCTATTTATTATAGCTAGCCGCATTATCTGTGTAAGAGACGTAAGACAGCCGCTGCTAAAACTTTATGAACAGTTTACCACTTTGAACTTTATTGCATATTGTTGGCAACGTATTTAATAACGCTAACTCGAGAAATTATTTAAACTAAAGAAATACTTGAACAGTTAAAAAAGATTTACATTTTGGGTGGGTGAAAAGCTGGATAATTAAGGCACATGACTACAGAAGTTACGCTGACGCTCGTCACTTTTACAAATAAATATTATGCACATGCAATCTTAAAAAATGTCAAAGAGCAGCGTCCTAAAATAAAACAACACCAGCAGTCACTAATATATATTGCAGTTGCAACGGTTGAAATAGATATAATTGTCGAGAAGAAAGTGACAATAGCATCAGCTATTAACCAAGTTGAGGCAATTTGATCATGCATAATAGTACCTATTAATAAGTCATGATGTCATTATTTTGGAGCAAGTGTTGTAAGTTGTAATTGTAAAATGGCAAGAGATTGCATTGAAAAGACTACGGTAAATTCAAGGATAATGAATCTAAAGATAACAATGCAAATAAAATAAAAATAGGAATTACACGAACAAGAATCTCCTTGGTTTGCTATATCATCCCTTTTTTATAGAAAGCAGCATCGTAGTATCGTATTCATATACTCCGATGTAAGTAGGTACGTTTGTAGTACTAGTACTAGATTTATTACTTACCGAATTGTGAAGGCAGAAAAAAACATGGAAAAGCATCTAACTTATCTGTAGACCTATAGGAGTGAAATGGAAATAGACGAGTTACCCTACCCAGTGTATGCATGTGTTGTATGTAACTTAAGATTAAGAGATAAGGAGATGCCTATTAGATCTATTACATTTACAGAATAATATTATTTCGAAGCGAATAGATGCTGTTAGCTCACGTTGAACATGCAAATAGGCAATTAAATTTATCTACGCCAACACAATTAACGAAATTCAGGCAAAGACGCTAGAAAACTTGTTAATACAATCAATTCTCAGAATTTGATACACCAAGAAGCCTCGAATACAATTACATTTTAATAAAACTACATAACATGACGTTATCTGTGACCTCAATTGCTCAAATAATATGTAATGTTATACCCGAATATTAATATTATTCATCATTAAGATATAATCATTATTAATGTAATGCAAAACTACCAGCGTCCTGTCAATTTAGTTGCTCGTTATCTGTGACCTCAATTGCTCTAATAGTATGTAATGTTATATCCGAATATTGGAATATTATCATTAAGAAAATAGTCATTATTAAATAAATGCAAAACTAGCAGCGTCTGGTCAATTTAGTTAGTCATTAGAATCATTCCATCGAAATCAAAACCTTAGTAGCTTATTAAAATTTGATCCTATCCACATCTTAAGCTCGTAATAAGCTCCTGTAGATCTTTAGTTACCATTAAACCTTTGAAACTAATACTAATGAGTAATGAAAGTCTGAACAAAAGCAGTGTATGTCTTGTATTACAATTATTAAAAACCCGTCTCAATTTTCCGGAGTTGTGTTGTAGGAACTCTACAAGGGAAAGGTACACATTTAACTATTGGTATGAAAAAACCCGGTCGTAGCATTTAGTCGATACGAGACAAATAAGCTACATAAATAACACACACTCACACACTACACTACATTGGCCTTTCCAGAAACCTTTCATAACTTTTGATGTTAAAGAGTATAAAGAGCAACTTTCTATGTATCATGTACCAGGCATGAAAAGCATCTATTTATCAAGCTTTTCAGAAATATAAATCATAATATTCTCCGATTTAGTAAACAGAAATTGAAACTATATTCTTCAAACAATTTACCACAAATGACAACAATTAATTCGGTTGCGCGGGTGTTGTAGAAGATTGTGATCACACTTCTGAAAAGTCTCATACGTTTACACATTTTCATGAAGTATTTATTTCTTAAAGGTAATAAAGGTTTATCAGATGACATGTAATGTACTTGCATGTTACTTCTTAAATGTACTTTTCTTTAGGCATCGGACTCCGGCTGTAACTAATGCACTAATTTAACAGTACACCTGTGTAAATGAGGTCTGCACATAAGTACTGAAACAACATGTAATATTATAATTACTGTAAACACCATAATTAGGATATAATATACTGGGCGACAATGGCTTTTCACTCTCATTTGATAATGGTATAAAACAACGGGCGTAGCCAGGAAATTCATTCGGGGGTAGCTTAATTTTTTCATCACTTTTAAGTAGCCCCAATTCGCACAGGAGGATGCAAAAAATTTTGCGATTTTTAGTCAAAATTGGGAGAAAATTAGCCCAATCTGTGCGAAGCGCTGAAAAATTTTCGTATTTTCCCTTATTTCGGAATTTGGGCGTTGCTTGAGCATCAAAGATACCCCCTGGATACGCCCTTGGTATAAAATCTAGTAATAGTATCCAAAGACGACGAATTACTGCCAAATAAAATGTAGTACCTAGGTATTACCTATTGTCCTAGCATCCTTTCACAGCCTCTACACTTTTTTTGCACTTTCTCCTACCTTTGCAATGTGCAAATAATATACTATGAAGTCTTCGTCACGTCTCACAACATTTTTGTTCTGCATCAGATTTTTTTAAACTATTTATTTCATACCGGAAAATATTGTTCTTTTGCAATAGTAGATGGTTTCATTGATTGATTGATTCAGCTTTATTACTTATAAATAAATAATGATAGCTCTATTACAGCGACCACATAGGCCATTTAATTGCATATTACATGGATTTTTTTAAAATCCATGATGAATATGAGAACATGTTTACCAAACAATCCATTTCGCCTTTTAGAATTTCTAGATCGTATTCTTGATCTGGACGAAATTAATAAAAGAATGGCTCAATCCTGTAATTCAATTTTAGGCATTCTAATAAATAAATAAATAAGTATTCTCAAATTCCGTGGATTTTACAAAAATTGTACTTGAACGGAATTAAAGGCAATAAATGTTAAAATCCAACTGTAAAATATTCCTACTTTTCGAGAAATTACATTTTTCTTTTTCAGGATAAAAGAAAAATGATCAATTATTATTATCAATTATGTTAAAAGTTTACATTTAATTCCTCTATTTCTCAATCTAATTTCGTCATTTTTCTTTTAACCTGAAGAAAACAAAGGTATATTATAGTTACCTCTAGACCAAAGCTAATAAGATTTTATTGTTCAATTTTAACATTTGTGAGCTCTAATTTCAATACATCAAAGCTCTAAATGTAAATCAGGTAGTATTAGTTGTAAGCATTATGGGAGTAATTGTTTTATTTGAATTTTTAAGGAAGTGGATGAAGAGAACATTGCTGAGGCAGAAGCAGAGATCGCAGCAACTGCAGGTGCAGCCAGTAAATCGGAATCTGACTTAAAAGCAAAATTCGAGCTCTTCTACCGATCCATTAACTCCAATGCTGAAAATGTTCCGACAATTAAACATTCAAATTCTGCAATGATGAAGTTAGCGACGTCGAACAATAGCCTCCCTGTGTGTAGTCCGACCACCCACTCCGAGTCCTTAGCAAAAAGGAACTTGACGTACGAGGATGTCTCACCCACAGCCACCTCGTCTCCTGTCACTATTCTCTTTAACACGAAAAGTCGACCATCATTATAATAGACCTTCTCCTTGATTCTTTCATTTCCAAATTAGACGTTTGCAAATCGCAATAGAATAATGTTTAAAATCATTACAGTTGGTATGAATTTAATTCGTAGTAGTAATTCGTTGAATAATTTGTCGTTGTTGATTGCTTTACAGTTGCAAGTAAGTCCGAGAAAAAAATTTTGCTTTCTCTTTTTCATCGAACCTGCAAAACTACATAAATCTACGTGTATTATAATGGGGTAATTTACTGCCTGATGAATTATTTAAAAAATTCTTGAGTCTGCTTTCACGATTTCTTATCAATAAGGAATGAACCGAATCGTTTTCACGTAGATTCCAATTGACCACCTCCTAGCTTAGATGACTCATGGGAATAAGAACCAGAATTATTATGTATGTATATTGGGACCCAACTAAATGTTCGAGACCAAGTCCAGGAGACAATCTTCAATGTTCATCAATTCATGTGCATAAAAAATATTTTTCTTCGTCCATAAAAATTTCATGTATACATACATACCTAGGTAGGTACAATTTTAAAAGACCTCTGTCATTTAGTAGATTTTTGACGGTATTAATATTAAACCGTTATCTATCCTAGGAAGTTTTCAAATGGAATCACGTTGATTTAATTACATTAATATTCAGTATTGTTAATTGTGGTGTGTCATAAAAATTACAACTATGTATAAAATGCTATATAATAATAATAAGTACAGAAAGGTAACAGAAAATCAGGAGCCATTCATGGCTACCTATTTATACTGGTACTATAGAGTTTAGCTACTCTAAACGTGTATGTAAGCAATAAAATAAAGGAGGGTAGAATTTTGTCCTTGTTGGGACCCTATAAATGAGGAGCAACTGACCTGGGATAATAATCAGGAAAATTACATTCGATGCCTTAGTACCGATGACTATTTCCGAAATCAATGATAAGAACAATTTTTCAGCGATTTCCCGTTTCTAGTTCTAGGTTAGTCCGTTGCTCATTCTCTGGGATATCGCTTCAGCAAATTTGCCTTCCTTTCAATGCTATTAAAATAATTAAAACAAATGCACCTTATTATTGTTAGTGTGCAATGAAAAAATGAATGTATAGGCACTTTCACGGATTTTACGATTTAACTATTTAGTCATAAAATCTTTAACTCACTCTCACACTATTAATATTCGTCGTTTTATATTTATAATGTAGGAATTACGTTTGCACATGCTTGAATTAATTACACACTGTTGAAGATAAATATATATTAATATTACACGAATAGAATTTTTGGCTGCAGAGCAGTAACATAAGATATTATGTATTGTTTTATCGAAAATATGCTTGTACTTATTTTTGTTTTACGTTTACTTAACTTACATTTTAAGATTGAGAATAATTTACCGTTGAAATCATTTTACATAGCGCAAGAAATAAAGTTGAATTGTAGACAAAAATGCTGTTACCAGTTACAAAATGGATAATTTTATCAAAATTCACACTTTGTAGTATTGTAACCAATCAGTAGCAAAAAATTTTAAGTCAAAAGAGGATAGGAAAAAGGATTTGTAAACCTTTTAAATCCTACTCCTATAGTATCGACTGTCCATTTTTGAATCAATGTTAATTAGCGATATTTCTGTAGTCTGAGATGTTTAATGTTGTATTGTATAGAGAATGTATAATAAAAATTTTATTGACACAAATATTCCAGAGAACTAAAAAAAAGTAATGTCTAATGTACAGGGATATGATGAAATACTGACAGAATTGATTTTTTGTGGTCAATTTCTGCGTGAAAATCTACAAATGCTATCAGTGTTTTCAATAAAAGGAAAAAGGTTCATTGGATTTTGAGTTGTTCATTTATTGTCATACTATAAACAATTAATTATGTTTATGTAATTTAAGTTTCTGGTTTAGGTACATTACAAATCTAATACTTGCGGTAGGTACAATATTATGAAAAGTATGCATAGGGAATGTAAACCTTTTAATTCTGTTAATAATAATATGAATAAAAAAGGTGGACATCTACAGTTAAGAAATTTTAAACACACAGAAGAAAGAAGGGCAGGTTTTTATTATGTGTGTTAGGGATTTCTAAGAAAGGAATATAAATCCGTTCCACTCCAACGTGTTATCATATCATCGACGAATAGGAATAGAAATAGTGTCGATAAAGAGCACGGCTGGAAATAGTGTTAAATTGGGCCATGTAGTCAGTGATGTAAATGTAGTATGTAAAAGTAACCGGTGTTATTGCAACTTGCAACCGATATATGGAAATGTCTACTGAATCTGTGGTACATTATTACAGTTACATAAGTATAAAAGTAAGTCGGAGGAGAGTGTTGGTTGTTATAAACAGAGATGCTACACTTAGACTACGTAGTATTCACGGGAAGTCACTCACAAGTGGCAACTGGCAAGTACTAATAATCAAATGACTCACTGCCAAAATAGATGTGAACTGAACTGAAGGAAAATGAGTCGCTCGACCCTGCAACATGACTTCAGTTTAGTTTTTCTTATTCTCTTTAATCGTGCCAAAAAGCTGAATCCATGTAAAGTACATAAAACAAGTCGAAGAGTAAACTACAGATATAAGTATAAACAGAAATGCTGTAATAAGAAAGAACATGGATACTCAGGAGGACTCAGACATATAACTTGGCCCAGATCTCAATGCATAAACTGTATGCTGGTGCTTGAGCCTATTTTCCCTAAAGAACCATTTGTATACAAGCAGGAGGGAGGGAGATATTCGTTAATAATCTTAAATTCTGAAAAGCAGTATGCTTGCAAAATATACTAATATTCAAAGAGGAGCTACACATATCTACCTATGTACAATGAACATCTTTGATGCCGATTAATCTGCAAATACACTGTGCATCAAAACCCCACACTTATAACAGGAGCATTACTAGTTCACCATTACATTTTATTAATCCAAAAATATAAACTTGAAACGAAATTGCGTCTTGAGTTCAAAGGTATTGAGATGGGAATTACAGCCATATCTACAATGGTGACTTAAGTGCTAGCAACAACTTAGCTTACATTTTTCATATCGATAATGATAAGTTTAAGTTAAGCTTGAGACTTTACTTAAGATTAGTTCAAGTCTGAGCTTAAACTTTCAGTTTGATATCGGCAATGATTTTTTAGTCATTGCTAATACTTGCTTTTTCTAAGAAACTTACAAAATTTCAAGTCTGGTCAGGAGCA
>JABASI010005677.1:0-11956 GCA_019776505.1 Tomocerus nigrus
TGGTTAAGTTAAAACTACATAGATTACAGTAAACCTGACTGGTAAATGAAGTAACAGCTAATCCACCTTAATCTTATAATACGGACAATTGTATGTATGTGGTACAGAGTTGATATGAAAATAAGCCTATTTCACCAAATCAAAAGAATAACCCGCTCTATTCATAAAAGGAATATGAGATATAGGCGAGATTTTAAGTGTGTGTCTCGTATTTGCATATTATCCTTTATTTATACATGCAAGAGAGATCCCTATGTACTATACAGATAATACAATGATAGAATAATATCTATTTCGTGATAACTCCAGTTTTGAGTTAATTTGATACGAGAGCTCATAAACATTATTCTTTATCTTCCATACTTTCTATATATGCCCTTCTGTGGCTCATCTTAGATGTTGTGAATTAAACAAGAGCGGAGTTTATTAGCTGACAACTGGACTGGTGGTGGTGATATGCCATTCTGTGCATTATTCCGCCTGTCTCTATCAATCCATCCATGTGTCTACAAAACACAGCTTGAAATTATACTAACTGAATCCAAGGATAGTATAATATTGGTTTACTTACATTTACTCTTGTGTCCGGCTCAAGGAGCACAACACTTCGTCCTCCTCTCTGCGGTTTGTATTACTTATTCTAAGTACAGACACCAACTCTGAATTAGACATCCATAAAAACAGCCTCTTTCTTCAACCAATCTCAATTGCCTTACAGGATTTTACATTACACATCTATCCTCTTCCTTATATAAACTCATCTCAACTATACATAAGCCCCATATGCATATGTAGTATATAAATGTGCAATGGAATGTTAAATGCAGATATAAGATCTATCTCTCACGTACACATCCACAGAGTGATGTATTCTTATTATCGGTAAGTACATTGAATTTGAATACTGCAAGTGGTTCGCAAAATCATTGCACTTTTCTTAGCAACTCTCTGAATACATAACAAAGTGTTAAGTTGAGATCTGTCTTGTTGTGCTTCTTCTAGACCATAATAAGCCCGAAGGGATATCAACATTCAAACTCATTCTATTCACAGCAATCCTCCCGTAGAGAAGGAACAAGAAGAGGCTCCTCTTCTTTTCTACAACAAAGTCCACATACATACACAACGAATATGTAAATACTCTCGATGTAGTTCTTGCTAAGTTGCATTATACATTTATCTCTCTACTGGTTCATTGCATACACAATATACTTATAATACACACACTGTGCTATGAGACAAATATGTATAATAAGAGCTCTGAAGATGTACAATGTAGAGATTATGATGATGATGATGCATCTGAAGGAGTAAAGGGAAGGTGTGTGTGTACGCAAGCTATGCTAAATAGCTAACAATAAGTAATTTTCCAAGATGTAACACACGTGAGGATTGGGGCGACCAATCAGCCCTGACCGTTATTTTTTCCCAGGAGGTCATCGAACTGGGTCATCAACGATACCTTTTTCCACAGTGTCTCATATTATGCACTGTCCGTGGACTCTGAGTGAGTAACTTACGCTCTCCTCATGTACAAGTGTGTATAAATTTTTCCCTCCCTCGTCATCTAATCCAATCCACCACTACCATATCAATTCACCGCACCTTTTGCTCACCATTCTGTACATTGTGTGGGTATCCTAAACATTACAATACTATGCTGTACAATAGTGGCGACTAGGAATTGGATGGAGAATATTTGTAGTAGTGAGCTAGTGTCGTGCTTCATTCTACGTTCTATGTTTGCTTTTTACTTACTATGTGTGTATGCCTCATGTGCTTAATTGTAAAGGTGTAAAAGAAGTAGTGATGCCGTGATGCTATATATTTTTATACAGACACTAAATAGAGTCTCATACTTTCCGTGTGTATTTCTTTAAGTTTTCTCCTCCGTTTAGCTATGCTGGATAAACTCTTGAGTCAATTACGTGCAATTGTATCTAGATAGTCGAGAGAGAAGTTGTCTTCTGCCTAGCAATGCTCATAGTGAGTTAACCAGGTGGTTTTAAACTTTATTGTTAGTAGAATAGAGGCTTCACCTCGCTCGCTCCTCGGTCTGGCTTCATTGGCACTGCACATGGTGGTGGAGCTCGGGGAATCGTTATCTCACTCTTCTACCTCAACTACCTATACAACAATACAACAATAAAAACTGGATATATAGACATAGGTACTCCTTTAGCATTGTAATAAGAGGAGTTCTACTATAATACATTCAAGATAGCTAATAGAAAACTAAGTAGGATACATTTTGTTCTAATGTGTCTTTTCTCTCTATAAGAAGAGTAGGTAATAGTTGTAGCCGATATGCCCATTAAACTAATATAGTGTAATGTCTATGAGCCATGAGCAAGTTATAAGTTTCTAAGTATGAGTAGCTAGTTATTCTATTCTATAGGTAGTAAATGGAACATCCACCAAGGAATCTATTTGCCCACCACTAAGAACAAGGATAGACATGGATGTTATGTGGAGAGGTAGGTAGATGTACATTACTTAAGTTACTGCAACAGTTTGTTTCTTGTTTGTACATAGATCCCTATTCCTTCATATTATAATCCTGTAAGTATTATTTCTCCTTGGAGCTAGGATTTGTTCAGACTTTTTACTGGGAGGCAGACTAAGAAGTCCATTGTGTATGTAGACTTGCCTCTGTTGTTGCCACTTGGACTCTTTTCCCATCCACAACTAACAGCTAAATACTCACACAACACAGTTCCTTTTAGAAGCATACCCTTCAACAGCCAGTTGAAATTTGTCGTTCCTTTTCCCTTTGACAGTTGATTTTTACTCCTTTAGTTGTGTTTCGTAGGTTGGCAGTTGGCACGCACATTGTGGGCTTCGACTATTAACGTTTACATTATATTTACTCCACATAATTTGCAGTACATACTCACCTCCTGCATATAGATAGACAGTCGCACACGTTTACATACAGGTGCAAACACTATCCTCGCTAATAAAGCACCATATTATTCACATGGATTTTCCCATCTGGATGGCTTCATTAAATTCCTTCCTTCGCTTCGTTGACTTAACAAGAGTGGTGAACAAAATTCTCACACTGTAATTTTTAACTCAATAGTAGACTTTCGTTTGCGCTCATTTTCTTATCGAGTGCCAACACACTAAAACAGTGGTAACAAATATATCTAAACAATTATACGATATTATATTCTTTATTATTATCAATACTTATTTGACGTGTTCATGTTCAGACAACGCCAACCTGTTGCACATCGCGTTATCTACCACCTGCAACAAAAACAAATATTACTTTACTGATTAGCAAGTAAATACTTCCTGTGTTTTATTATGTTCTCCTGTCAAATCAATCTGTGAACTCATTTGTACGGATGTTAATAATATCCCTCCAATACAAACCCACACACACACACAGTGCATTGCATTCCAGATACTATACACATATACTATCAACCAATTGTAAACAACTTCTCTGGATCTATGGACAGACAGTCATAAAAAACTGTGTACATAGAGATACTCCAAATATTTAAATGCAGATGTGATGTTCTTGTTCACTCCATTCCACCCACACAGTTGAGATTGACAGCTTCAAAGGCTAGACAGTGCATTAGAAAAATAATTTGCATAGCTCCTGTTGACAAATCATAGATAGACTATCGGAAAAGATAATAAAAGTTCTAACGACCATTATACGTCATCGTATCGCTAAACATTCTTGACTTGACAAGCTCTAGTATGATAGGATTAAGAATCACACTCGTTAAATATCTGTGCACGTAAATACACAAAATCAACAAGTTAAAATCAAGAGTACACTTAAAAACTGTGAAAATGTGCTGAATAATGTCCTAAAGTTATAAGATGACTCGGGAGGTTCTTAGCATGTTTCCTTTGTTGGTAAAAATAGCATCCTGAGTTTTTATTGTCATTCTGAATGAAGAAGACAAATTGAAGAAAGGAAACCACAGGAATCATAAATATTATTGTCAGTCATTTTCATTGAATAGACGCAGACGAGAGAGTCCAAGTGTAAATGCATAAGAAAATGGGCTTTTGATGTGAACCAGTTTGTGTTTAGTGGACTCAGTGGTGCAAAAAAGCGTCTGAGTCTCCAAAACGTCTCTACAATTGTGTTCATTCGATATTTGCATTAGTGCCATACGAAAAGGAGATACAAGTCGGAGGGGATATTATTCTGCAAGAAAATCTGCAGAGCTGCATCTCGTTATGTCAGGAGTTCCCATAAAAATCATTTTCGCGGAGGTGGAAGTGGGAATCAATTGGTTTTCTATCTTGTAGTTGTATTTAAGTACTACGGATGTATCGTTGATGACACAAATATCCCGTTTTCTAGCTACTGCTCTTGTTTATAAACATGATAGATGTAAGATAGGAAGTTGAGGAAGGGTAATAAGTTGTGGTAACTCATGTGTGACGATCTTCAATGTGGCGAGTGTAGTGTGACGTATAAGGTTATCACGGTGTTCATCAGTGTGGAGATCTGAACACATTGTTTGTTATTGGATAACTAATGCTAAAGAGTCTGCGGTTGTTTTGTAATGTAATCGCATTGTGTCTTGTCATGGGTTGATTCAATCCCAACCTCAATTCTATTCATCCTAATAACATTATTGTCACTTGCGATTGGACTTGAAATTCTCTTGATCATTATAATTCAAGACTCTTCCAAATATGGATAGACGGTTTGTGGTGACACAACAAAGCGGGACGACAGGTATATCCGCATCTTTGCATTCGTCAGGCTCACATCTTGCTCGCACATCAAATTCCTTCATCCCGACGTCTTCATCGCATCACGGACATCATGGACATGGCCACCATGGAAAGCATCAGTCATCCTCATCTACATTGCAACATGGGAGCACTAATAATCATGTCACTAATTCATCCTCGTCAACATCAATGCAACAAGTCCAACAAAATGGTCTGCACACTAATTACTACCAAAATATGTCGAACAACCATAGTGGGACTCTTGGCTCCCGCCTTGATCATCATCATAATCAGCAGCAACTCCTTCACCACCACCAACAACAGCAGCAGCAACAGCAGCAGCAACAACAAATGCATCAAAGAACTCTGACGAAAACCTATTCTTCCCATAGTTCCCATTACAGTAATGCTCCGAACAATAGCACCGCTAATCATACTGCCTACTATGGAAATGGAAATCAAAGTACAATTGTAATGAATGGCAGCGGTGGCGGCACCAGCTCCCATCAACTTCCAAATTCATACAGCCAAATTCATCTTCAGCAACAGCAGCAACACCAATACCAACAAAGTCAACTCCAATTTCAACAACAATTGCAGCTTCAACAACTTCATAATAATCATTACCAACCTGCAGAAACGGAAGGACTGCCTCTAACTTTAGTTGAATCCATGCGAACTCTGTTTGACATTTTAGATGACACGAAGCAAGGGAAGATCCGACTAAGTGATATCGAGTCAAGATGGGAAAGTGATGCGAATGGGACTAACGGAAAGAGTAGTGGGGCAGAGCCACTAATAAAAATGGGAGTAATGGGTTACCTCCGGAAGGTAACTCCCTCAGATGGCATGCTCACCTTTGACAGATTCTGTGCTGGCCTTCGACTAGCTCTAATAACAAATAATAATAGTCCAGTAGCTCCTAATCAAAATCCAACTCAACCAGTACAAGTCATCTCTAATAATAACACGTACGAAGGAAGACATCAACAGGGACAGCCCCAACTTCCAAATCAGTACAACAATCAGCAAACATTTCAGCAGCAAATTAAAAATTTGGCGAATAATGTTAATAGTAGTAGTAACAACAGCAATAGTAATAAAATCCCGACCAACGCAATCATAATGAACGGAAATGTGGGCGGGGGTAGTGGCGCCAATAACAGTAACATTAATAGTAAATCTAGCTCCACTAATAATGGAACAGCTCTTGCTTCTTCTCAAGTGCAGAGCAATACTATGAACCGGATGTCGAAAATACCTAGTTTGTCTTCTTCTAGACTCCCCTTGCCAAATGGAGGCTCTGGAATACCCGTATCCCCTAATAACCGCCTTAGCGGGGCTTATAACTCTAATAATTCCAATAGTAGTCCAGGAACTGGGATACCACTACCAAATAGCAACAGTAATTCCATAAAAAGACATTCCGCGAATCCTGAACAGGGTACAACTGTAGCAATCGTTCATCACCCGCCTAATCCCAACCCTAAACCCGTAGGACATCACCCTCCATCTTATTCCACTGCTACTAATGGCGGCACTTTGAAAATGACAAAGCAAACGTCTGCTCCAGGCTTACACAACCGTTATGGCACGAAAAATGGGAGCTTAGACAATCTTAAAACTTCTAATGAGGAGAAAATGGGTGTTCCAACAAAGGACCGACCGCCGTCTGCTCCTCTTTTAGACACAGATGTAGACGATGAAAATTCTAAGGACAATCAAGGAGAGTATTACACGCAAAGCAGAAGAAGTCGAGAAAGAGCGAGGAGTCACGACAGAGATAGAGAAGATCATAGTCATCAGTCCAAAAAAGACAGAGAAGCTTCTGAAGATGGGAAAAGAGTTAATTTTGTTACACCCAGACAGAGAACACTTAGCATGCCCCAGTTACAATTAAGTAAATTAAAACCCAAATCCGCGAATATTCCTATTGATGACTCCCCTCCAGAAAAAATACCGCACCAACATTCTAATTTCACCTCTAACACATTGAAAAGTAATGGAACGAAATCCTCGTTGAATTCTTCAATGGGATCCTCTATCCCAACTATAGGCATGATCAACACGAAGCAAAAAGACCATTCGCCCCCAAATAAAGATCCTGTTTTAATAAATGGGCACGAGGAGAGAGAAAAGATACAACCTCCACCTCCTCCGAAACCGCCAAGAAATGTTAACAATGGCCCAACAGGTCCTTCTATTCCCGTTACTATTTCCACGAGTTTACTACCAAACAGCGTAGGACATGACCCGCCTCTTAGCGGAAGCAGTACCGGAAGTGCCGCTTCCAAACCAGAGATACGGAATGTTTTGCACACCTGGCAAAAAGGGAATACCTAACAGCGTAGGACATGACCCGCCTCTTAGCGGAAGCAGTACCGGAAGTGCCGCTTCCAAACCAGAGATACGGAATGTTTTGCACACCTGGCAAAAAGGGATGGCAGATAAAAAGCCAGTCGAAGCCACTCTTAGTGTCGCAAGTGTTACAACCACGAGCTCAGTAAATACCAACTGTACAACTGCCACTGCCCCAGCAGCAATTAATGCTCCTACCGGGTAAGTTTCTGCCAAATCATCCAAAGACCCTTTAACCATTAAATATAATATCGATTTTTTCTATCGTTTCAGAACTGAAGTGAAGTTACGCTCTAACACAAAGAATAATCTTCGAAGAAGAGAAACTCCACGTCGACATACTGTTCAATCCGGAATAGATTTCTCAACTTTAAAGCGTCTTAAGCAGTTAGAGCAAGAGAGGGATGTATTACAGCAGGGCATTAGCTACTTGGAGAATGCCAAAGAGTGGTATGGCAAGCAACTTGAAAGTGCCGATGAAAAAATTGAACTGCTAAGCAAGGGGGCTCCAACTTCCGTAATTAATTTCACAAATTCATCATCGACCTAAAAAGAACCGAGTTATGTGTTCTTAAGAAATGTAGTAAATGAATGCCTCTTTTGAATAATAGGATTACTGGAGCGAGTCACATGAAGAAAGACTGAATCTTCTAGGATGCCGAATCTCAGAAGTTAACAGCCTTCTGACAGCCCTTATGGATGGTTCCTCTCGGTTGCCACTCCATATGAATTTGCAAATACCTTCCCACCTCAGCTTGAGAACCATTACCCGACTCAAAGAACAAAACCGACAACTGACACAGGAAGTCAGCGACTGCAGTCACAGAGTCACGCAGCTTGAGACAGAAAAGGCCATGCTTCTAAGACAGTTGTTTCATCAAAAGAATAATTTACATCCCGACGAAACTGTTTACATGTAGTTATTTACAACACGCTTGTTAGATATTTATATACCTAGATAAGATACTGCGAATTCTATAAATTATATATTTATTATTAATACTACAATTTTTGACTATTACACAGAATAATCAAAAATTTTGTAGTTAGTATAGTAAAAGATAAAATTCAAATATGGCTGGCCATCGAAAGTTAATCAGTTTTTCTGAATTCTAGCATATAATGACAATACTAATGTGATGAGCATTGCAATTATTATCACTTCTTTGCTTTTTAGAGGCACGTAAACTATAAAATTAATATCCTAAAATTTAATGAGCCTATTTACCGTTTAGGTAGCTATTTATTCTTCTGAATTTTCAGTTGTCCTCATTCGGAGTTCGGAGGTTTGGTTGGACAATGGATTGTATCTTTTTAGAGGATATGGATTTCTCAAAGATAGTTTAAAATTAAAACATTTCTTTCTTAACATGCCATATATGCCATGTCATGTATCACCAAGATAAGTAGATGCTGTAACGTTTAGATTTCAGCTTAAAATGAGTTTTTATGTTGTTCATTAAGATGCATAGGTTAGGTTTATAGCTTAAGCTTTTCGCAGACAATAATACTTATACTCAAGACAAATCAATGCAAGGCTATCTATATACAAAATGTGCAATTGTTCCGTATCATCATAGTGCTAAATGTTATTAACTACGATCTTAGAATCACAGACATACTAAACTAAGATACAAAATGCAATCTTTATATAGTTACATAACTGAATCGTATACTGTGTATAATATATTTGCGTATTTTGAGAAATCAAAATAGATTTTCCACAACCACATACAGGTACTGAGTATGCAATTTTTATTATTAACTTTAAATCACAAGTTTAAAGAGCCACGGTATTTAGTTAAATATTATGTAGATGTAGAATATTGTTAAAATCATTGTTATTATTAGTAATTTATGATGAGTGCCAAAAGATATATCCCTATAATATACGTACGAATAAAATATTTGCCTATTATATAAACATGGTCATAACGTCAAGATTTGGTTAATACATATAATATTAAGCATTTAACCATATTTAACCAATTATAAGTGTAGTGTATTCAGTTGCATACTTATCATTATTGTAAGGTCAACCATTGCTACAACACTACAACTTATACATTTGCTAACTATAATTCCACCACTCTTGATTTCAAAGAACACGTGCAGATTATTACAAAGATTTACTAACTTTTAAAGCATTATTAATACTTAATAGGGAACAACAAACATGGCACCTTTTTGATCAAGTTTTAATATTCATATTTATACAATTATCATGCACATTAAGTCAGTGTACAAAACAATATGAATACTTAGACTAGTTATTAAAACACGAAAGTTACGAGCTTATAATGTATTTTGAGCCTCAAGTTTTATGGTGGGTGGGTGGGGGTAAGTAAGAACATGATGTAATAATTACTATTTTTTACATAGACAACAAAGGCAGTTATTTTTAAGAGTAGTACAATAATTCACTATTAATATTAATGTTACACTTCAATTTGCTATGTTAGTATGTTAGTCAATAGAATTAGTAAATGGCAAAAGACTAGAATTTATCATTTGGTACCCCTAACAGTAAAATTATTACAGCTATCATACTTTAATTAATAATACTAAACTAATACTACTACAATGGTAAGACGCTACGCTGGATTTGATGTCACTCACTGCCACGCTATCAGCTACTTTCTATAGCTATTTGTTGTAACTGGGACAGACTGTGATGTGAAGATGTGACTATGTGACACAGATGTTTGGTGTGTCTCATGTTGGTCTCTAATTTTTAACATAAATGGAACCCTGAAGTCGCAAAGTTCTGCGATGACTTTTAGTAACTCATTGACATCGACTACATCTCATTGATTTGCTAAGTCAATAGAAAAGAATATAGGTAATAGAGAGGTTAAATCCATGTGACAAAATCTGAGACCAGTTTAAGCTTAAATAGAATCATGGCAAATTGTGGAAACGTACTCACTCATAGTTTGAAAGACTAAATAAAAACGTTCATAAGTAGTTACTGCCCTTTACGCGTCTCGGGAACTTCCGATTGTCCGTAACAGATTTTTAGAGCAGAATGAAATGGCCAGAATACTCTTCGAATAGGACTGCCACCCAGAAACTTCACTGCATTGGAATATGCATATTTGGATGCACGGGCTTTTGCATTGGAGTTGTCGAAACATGTTTGGCTTTGTAAAGCTAGCATTATGTAATTGATTAGTACCACCCACGTACATAGCATACCAAGGAAATTGGCAGAAGCAAGAGAATTGTAGATGGAAAAATCAAATATGGCCGTGTAGAATGGAATGAATGCCTTGATGAAGAACCACCAGATTGTCGTGTCCGTGAGCATCAAACTGTACATAATGTTCACCGTAGTTGCTACAATTTAAAAAAAAATTACTATTACAAATTGACCAACTTTTTATTAGCTTTTCATATACTTGAGTAAGGCATTCATTCATGCCGGAGGAAGGAAAGAATATTCAATACTTTCTGCTTTCTCGCCCTACTAACTTCAAATTAACTTAATAAATGAATCTCTTCCTTTTACAACCAAGTTACCTGCTCGCCAAATAAATATGATGGGGAACGATTAGTGAAGGTTAAAGTCTAAGTAGTACATAATGTGGGGAAATCCTATTTACCCTGCAGGGGAGTGCATATACATATAATAGTATGCCAAGTATGTCCTATTCTTAGTTCTAATTACAAACTGCATATTATACAATAATAATAGTACAGATGCGAAATAAATGCAAATAATTATGATTTCAATAAACAATGTTATCTGCATCTGCATATCCATTTTGAGCCCAGAGTGAAGCATGAAATCGCAATATTTCTTAATGCAGTATATAAAACTGAGCAAATACACCCAAACCCGATGTAATCTTTCTCTGAAATGATAATAATACAGTGAAGAATAACAACGTTACCTAATGTGCTTCCGATCGCCAAATACACAAGGAGACCAAGGAAGTTAGAATGATTTTCTTCTCCAATGCAGGTCATAGCAAAAATGCAATGATGGTCTCGCCTTAAGATGCATGTTCTGCACTGGATGCAGTGCCACGCTCGAGGGGGAACAAATACTTCACAAGAGGCACAAATATGCCAATTTCCGTCTTCGCCGAAAGGTTTGGGCATGAAATGCTGTCCAATAATTTTTGTCTCCTCCTTTATTATGTCGTCAGGGGATTGGCTTGGATTTCGCAGAAATTCCTTGAAGGTTGGGGTTTTAACAGCTGGCTGTAGCAACATCCTATTAACAATTGAAGAGTTCCTGTAGCGAATCAGAAACAGGTTTGAAAGTATGGCAGTGACAATCCAGGTTGTTAGAAGGTATCCAACGTATGTCAACTTTGACGGAAATCCAAGCTCCTCTAATAGTAGGGGAAGCAGCACATATGTCCCGTTCAAATATGTCAGTACGCTGACGAATAACAAAAATGTGATTGCAATTCCATCGACAGGGCGTTGCTTAAATTCTGGAAGTAATAATTAAATTTACATTAACTAATTTCCAATATTAAAAAAGTAAGAAAACGTTTAAACATCATTTCAAGTGCAGTTTGAAATTTTTAGGAAATAGTGTTTCATGTGGAGTTAACAAAATTAACATTCAAGTTTGATTTTGACGAATAAATATTCGTACATACAATTTATGCAAGAAAAATAAGTTCATTTAGTCAATTAGTCATTGTCAATTGGCCTTACACCTTACACATATACAAAATTTGCCAAATTAACGCATTAGATTGATGAAAATAACAAAAACAAATAACTTAAAAGTACCTATAGTCCAGCCATAAATAAAAAAGAATGATGCCCTCTGTTGACCTCGATTTGCTCCGCCCACAGCGAATAACTTTTCAAGAGTAGGTAAACATAAACAAACAATTTGAATACGAGAATG
>JABASI010005678.1:0-11955 GCA_019776505.1 Tomocerus nigrus
AACAAACAAGGAAAATTCAAGCACATATCTCATTCTCATTAGTACAAGGAAATTCTGTAAAAACTTTTGACCTGGTCTTCTAATATTTCATGTGAAGACGCAATAGAGGATTATAAGTTTATTGCAACGTGACAGATTCAAATTCAAAAGGAACTCATTCATAGTAGCTTTAATACTTGTTATATAACGAATAAGATTTTTGTCATACGTCTCATTCTCATTAGTACATAAGGAAAGGCTTAAATTTCCTTGTGCCACGTAAAAGGCTGTTAAATCCCGCTGAAAATTGAAGTCATAATAAGGCATTATGAAATCAGTTCAACATGAAAAAATCCGAAGATGCGCAGAGCAGAGCGTGTGGATACGTTTCATTAGTTACATAAAAGGTCTTCTTCTACTAATTTGAATGAGGAAAAAAGGGAAATTGCGTCGCATCTGAAAAAAAGTCCTAGCGTACGTTTTTAACGAAGTCTCAGAAATCCAATACCAATCTACGGTGTACAGGGAATAGGGATACAGTGTACATTGTACGTAATGAAGGGCTGGCTCCTGCATAAGAAAACGAATTTGGTAATGGGAAGCTAACTAATTTATAGCGATGTAAACAAGAGTTTGCATAAGTTGAGATTAATAGCTAATGTTACTCAGTGGAAATGTTGTGTAACTTTTCTTGCAAGTTATTGTGTACAGAATTGGCTGATATTAGATCAGGTTAGATAATGCAGGATGGGACATGTAATGATAAACGTGACATGTTTATGGGATTTGATAAGGGCGGAAAAGGGGAGAAAGTGAATTTGGTGATGGTGTATTTTTTATTATTCGGATGTTTATGCAGTGGTGTGGCAGTCAGAGACTGTCATAGTCATAATGTATATGCTGCTGCATTCAGTGTGGATACTAATGAGATTAGCTAATAATGGAAAGAGAATAGTCAATTGAGTTGCATAACGTCAAATGCTAACTGAATCATGCATAACTAAAGCTGACATCGGATATGAAATATTATGAAGGAATTCTGCATGCTACTACCATCAGCTACCTATCATTGCACCATCACAGGGAGCATCATGCAATCCAAGTGGATCCAACGAGAGAGAGAGAGAGAGAGAGTAGCGAAGGTCGACCGGGGATAATCCTTTTATTTTTCCACGTAGCGGGATTTGGTTGTCTCTGTTAGAATTGTGAGAGGAAGAGTGAGTGGTGTATCTGCATAGAAAACATATTCTCTCTCTTGTTTCCACCATTTCATATGAGATTAGTAAGCAATTATATTAGTTATCCGCCGTTAGTATGCACTGCATGCGTCAGGCTCCGTTAACTGTTCCGTCCTGAGGCAGAAAAAGAGGAAAAGAGGAGAAAGTGAAAAGATGCATGCAGCGTGCCAGCATGCACAGATGCCGTAGTGCACTTGAAGTCTTATCATATACATAAATGGAGCACTTGTACACATGAACATGCCACATGATGATGTGAGGGTGTGTTGTGGCCTACAAGAAGCTATTATAACTATTAAAGGCTATTAGTAACACTACATGTGTTCCCTGCATTTTCTGTCGTGTGAGCAGAATAAAAAGAAAGAAGTGAAAGCCACGAAGGCAAAAGCCACAATTGGTCTCGTGAGCCGTATTAGCTCATCTTTTAAGATGCCATCCAGTTTTAGGCACTCAGGACAACGGACTCACACGAGGCTACACATAATTTAGTCAGGTACATTAAAATACGCAATCTAAGATATTAACATCTTTCTGTCTCTGTGTGTGCTGTGTGTGTGTAGGGAGAGAGTGGACTTTGTGTAGACTGACTTTGTACTGGGCTTTTACTACGGGCTGATAGGTAGAGGAGTGTAGAGGAGTAACTTATTATCGGAAATCAATAAAGCAGTCTTTTTCCATAGCCTTTCTCTGTTTCATTGCCTTCCCTAGGAATTGGTTCGCTTTAGTTTAGCTTAGTTACGATTAGTCGAGTTGAGTTGATGGGAACATGAGCATGCGATACAATTCCATTTCACAATTAACCATTGAAAACAGGTAATGCGATTCCACTTGATGAAGACGATGGCAAGTCGACGGCGACGAGGTTCTTCAACTCAAATTCTTATTCCTCTCTCTCTCTCTTTCTCCGTCCCGTGTGTCTGTCTGTCTGTCTGCTCCCTTCCTCCTCTTCCCATCCTCCTCCATTACTTTACTTTCCCTCCACTTGCTCCAACCAATTTCCTAAATCACTTCCTGAATATTCTAAAAATCACCCGAGAGGCAGAATTCTATAGAAATCCCTTATGGATGGGCTAAATGCCTGCCTCCCTGACTCATGCCTTCTTCCTCTTCAACTCCCTCGCATACATCTCCAACAAGACTCTTCATCAGCCTACACGCTACAACTCTCTCTCTCTCTCTTTCAGCAAATGCTCTTTTACGCTAATTTTTACTCCACTATCTCTCTCTATCGCCTCCTTATAATTATCCTGCAGAAATAGGAAAAAGGGCAGGGCAGCCTCTTCATTTCCCACTTCCTCCTCTCATCCTAATCCCACATCTAAATATCAGACACAGCACCCACCTCCACCAGCTTCTTCACTAAGGCATCTAACTAAACACATTTCCAACATACCTGTCCATTATCCATATCCCCTGAAATATAATACACGGGTTGTCTTTAGTAGCACCTAATTGATTTTAGCCAATAGCTCGTTGTAACATTTTCAAAGACTCCCTCAAGTAATTGCTATAATTCCTGAGCATTTAGCTCATACTTGAGCAAATCATTGGCTGGAAAATCCTTTCCTTTACAAATGCATCAATTACCACAATGTTTAAAAAATAGATACACTTGATTACTATGAATATTGTCAGGACGACGAATTTTCACCAGTCACTTGCAAGTCTGTTACTAACATAACATCAGGAAGTGAGGTAGTCCTGAAGGACGCGTCTGACGACATTGGGACAGAAGAGACTAGAGACTAGAGACTATGGGATTTGAACCTGTGGGTTTGCCCTTGCCCTAAGAGGTCATTTCTTTTGGAAGAGAATGGCCGGAAGGGCATTCAGTGCTCTCAATGTTACTATAATAATATTATAACTTTGCTGTATTTAGGCTTAAGGATGCCTAGCTATATTGCGAGTATGTTGTGTTTGTCCGTTTTCAATACGGATTGCGATAATTTTGATGTAATTTTTTGTATTTCTAGCGCATAAAATGAAGGTTCATTATAATAATGGGAGAAATTTTGTCAAAATCTTGTGTTGAAAACCCTTAGAAGACAAGATTGATAACTCTTTGACATGATTCTATTACTCTGGGGATTATTGAGACAGACTGCCCATATGGACTGCCGACTGCCCTTAGCGTTTTGATGTAATCCTTGAGACATTATGCGTCACTATCCGCTACTTGCTTACATTCTGGTTTACAACGTGTTATTACTTAGACATGGTTATGTGTGTTACAAGTTTACAACATAGTTCACCTAAAAACGGCCATTTTAGTAAAAGAAATGTCTGTGTATGAACAAGTAAAAATAAGACAAGGTGGAAGCAAAAAAGAAAACTCGAAGTATCTATAGAGGGAGGATATTGAAATTGGATTGCTATCAAAAAAGTTGTTACATAGAACGGAAAATAATAATTTGTTCTGTCAGGAAATTCAATAGGTAATTATTGAATGACAAAAGGAAAATAACTTTCCTGGCGGCAGATTAAAATTGTTCACAGAATTGCAGGAGCCAATATGGGCTCTCCAATTTCCTAATCGATGCTTGAAAAAACATGATTATCCTAAATGAATTCATGTAAGGGAAAGTAACTTGCAATCGTTGACTAGAAATTTGCGTCTTCTTCCATCGCGGCAATAATAAAGTTCAAGGCAAGGGAATTCTTGGAAGGATCCGTGTTTCATCGTTCTCTCGTCTGCACCATGTGCGGCTTACGACGACCCGAGATTGTCCGTCTATTGCCTACCTCCATCCATTGCCTCGCCCTTCTACCACTCTACTCTCATGTTTCTTCCGGCAGTTAAGGCTAAGGCTAACCACATTCATGAATCGTTTAGTTGTGACTGGAGATAACTGGTAAAAACCAATATTGCCGATGCTCTATTAAAAGCATTGTCTCTTCCAATGGACACTACTACTGCCTATTAGGGACTAATGCGAGCATGTAGAGAATCGGCGGACAAAGCAATCCCGCAAAAGTGTATTTGTATGTAAGTAGGGCTGAATGATTGTCTGTTTGATGTGACAGCTACACCAACCAACCAACTCATGTCAAGATGGACAAACTGGCTGGACTAGCGTTTCATCAGTTCACGTTCAGATTAGTTTAATGTATTCAATTTCCCTTTTCTGTCGGTTGACAAAATAACTTGAATAACTATCTCCTAGAATTATTGCATCGTTCCTAGTAATTTCGGTATATGGTGCCCAGTGGTCCCCCCGTGATGTTTCTATCCTAAGCTAGTAAAACCGTTGATAGTTGAATTTATACTGCCATTCCGGGCGAGTACGACTACCAAGCACACAACGGAAAACTTTCCTCAAATATAGGCCGCACATATAACAACAAATGTTCACCATCACTGCTGCAGTTGAATAAAAACTGCCTGAATCTCCCACAACGCTACACTGTCACCCATTTTCAAAGAAGGAATGTTGCGGTAAAAGTCAATCCAATTTTCGAATCTTTTAAATGGTATAGGTAATGTCATAATTTCGTATCAAAAGATAACTAACATCAGAACGCTACACTTACAAACTATAAAAATTATTAGTTTTAATTTATTGACTACTTCCAAATGAAGTTGTCCTGAAGGACATTAATTGCAATTCAACCAGAAATGAATAACACATTATAAATATTATTAAATCAAATTTATGAGTTACGTCATGGCATGCGCTAAGTTATAATTATATATGTATCTACATTATGTTCATTTCATATCATAGCAACAGCTTTACTGCTGAGAATGCTCTCGGCAATACAGAAACTTTTTTTTATTATTGACTGTAGAACCACGTTTAGGGTCCCGTTTTTAATAGGGAATAACGAATGGAAATATTATAGGGAATATTACATATATGATGCCTTTTGAATTATTGCCCAAATACTATTTTTTAATGCCCCATAGTTGATTTTTAGGGCCCTGAAAAAATTTATTGGTGTATAAAGTTTTCAGACTACATTTATTATGACATGACTATGCAAAGAATCACACGGATTGAGTAATTGGTGTTGTATTTACTTTGTAAATCGAGAATTCAATTTACTAGTATAATGTATTTCTAATTTCAGTGTCTCCCAATTGAGTTTGGTTAAATTCAAGCGACTCAAATCGGATTGTAGTATGGATTATGGATGATATCTTTTAGGTTTAAAGTAAATTATGACAAATTTTCGATTAGGATTACTATTTGTCGTATGAATTATTAATCTCGTGTTTTTAGCAATAATGAGTGGGAAATATTTGCATGTAATAGTATAAAATAGTTAATAGTTAATATGCAATTTTCTTATCTTAAGCATCAGTCCATGTTGAACTTAATGTGTAGCTTTTTAGAGACTATATTATTAATAGAGAGAAAGTCATTTGTTGTCCACCGTTCCAGAATTAGAGACTCTTCAAAATTGATTGTGCCTATTAGAAATATCTGAGCTAAGGAAAAAAATCTTGGGACGTGAGGTTTTATCAGTAATATTTGTATGCAGTACGGCCAGGAATGTTTCCAGGGAAAAAAGAAGCAAATAAAGTCCGTCGATTTTATTTGAGGAGTTGTGGAGTAATAAAGGTCGCTACACAGGACACAGCAATGGTCTGTATAGCATGAATGTTGTGTATTATTCCATTCTACACTACACCGTTAAGTTGTAGGTAGGAGAAAGCTGGCTGTTTGTGGCTGTCTTGTGTTGCAAGGAGCAGGCACTCGGTCTATGGTATTTGCTGTAATGTAAACGAAAGTATGCGTGTGCACGTATGCAAGTAATGAACGGCATTTCCTTCCAATGAATATTTTATTGCATTTGTCTACAGCAGACTTGTACTTTATGTTTGCCCAACACAACAGAATGCTATTGTTCTTTCTTTTTCCAATTTACTCTGTAGCATGCATTTAAAATATTCCCAATCAAACGGATATCTCTCTTTAAACTTTATAGTCTTAAGCTCCTAGGACCATTACTACGGAGCTACTACGCTACAGGTTCAACTATCCTGCTCATCCTCTTACTAAGCATCTTCTACAATTCAATCTAACTGACTAGATGCACTGTGTATCTGCACTGTAAAAGTGTCTAGTCAAAATCCAGGTATTCACTAAGCAATCCACCCTACCTTCACTTCTCTTGTTTAAAACATAGCCATGTATTGTCCTTTACTCCACAGCACAACTGTTGAAACTCCTCTTTTATTCCTGTCATACATTATTTCGATTGAATTTACTTTCTGATCTTTAATTTACTTTCAACTTTGCACTTTCAAATTACAGAAACCTTCACCTGTCTCAAATACTTTTGAAAACTCCGCTTTTCACATTTTTTTACTTCAAACTTCAGGTTTTCAACAATATTTTCTCAATACGCTTTCACTTTCTAAAAATTTGTAATCTTAAAGTCAAATGCTTATTGACCCAATATTTAAATGAAAAATATTTTTACTGTAATTGAGACTTTTGTTTTTCAGACAAAAAATCATTTTAAATAAAGGCGTGTTTCTGCTTTTTACAACTTATCAACAGATAACGTGAAATAAATACAACAGTGAAAGTAGCGAGATGGGTAATTGCATTTTACTTATTGCGAATGATGAAACAGGATCAAGAAGTCATTTTCTAGTAATACTATATTGATAGAATTGCCGAGACGCATTCAAAAAAATATACTACTCTTGGACAAGAAATAATAAGTTTGTTTACAAGATGATGAGTTGTTGTTGCAGGAAAGATATTAGGTTTTGGTAAGATTGCTATCAAAGCGGAAGTGATTATCAGTTCACGTGAAAACTGACGTAAAGAAAGAAAATCAATAGAGGATTTTTATTGGTGACGAGCTTACATAACTCTGCTTACGTTTAATGAATGTGTGTGTTGGTATTGTGTAAGGCAATTATAGTTGTCCAATTAGATCATTACGTCGGCTAATGCGGAATTGGGGTAAGCATTTGTAAGTAATGTGATAGTAATGATGAGGAAGCTGAAATTGCGAGCAATGCTGCAAGAAAATTCTTTTATTGATTGCCGACTGTAGTGCGTATCATAAAATGTGGCATGCACAAAGTTCTTAATGATATGTAGAGTTGCTCTTTCTCGAAGTAGATGGGTAACTGGATACTAAGCTGATGCGGTACCTACTTTTCGACAACCTTCCTCAATTGAGTCACACACAAGGAAGCTGAGTCTCATATTTCAGTTATGCATCCTTAGTATACTACGTCAGTAATGATGCAAACAGTCTCCTGTCTCCTCAAAGCAACCTCCAACTCAACACAAGTTTCGATAACGATAAGAAGAAATAAGGGAGTCAGAGTCAACCTCCTGCTCTGCTCACACGTTCCTTATCCAATCAACCGAATTTGCTCAACTATGCAATTTGCAACAGAAACTTTTCAATGGAGTCTAGTGAACAGGCGGAAAATAAAATAAATTTTTCAATGGAAAACTATTCTATGCACTGTAATCCTTCCCCCTTAAAATTTTTTCAGATGAAACCCTTGGAGCATAAAATATTACTTTTCTCCATTTGATTCGCTGAAGAATTGAAACTATTTTCTACACATTTCCAAGATTTTCGTTAATACTGCTGATATGATGAAGTAGGGATTTGTAGCTCTACTGCATATAATGGCTGGATTTAAAAATTGGGGAAATGCGAATTAATGAGCGATTTCCTTACCGACAAATAATTTTCCATACAGTAGATAGATTGGGAGCAAGCAGGAAAACGATGCTGAAATAATTAAAAAGCATTGCTGTAGGTACTAATTTACAGTGCTTTGACTAGAGGATTTCAGATAATGTCCCGAGATCGTCTCTAAGTTGATTACTTGAGACATCCCGTTCCTTGTTTCCTTAAATAATCATAAAGATAGGAAATTTAACAACGAAGGAATTTTTCTTTCGTTAACGTTATAGTTGGAATATCTAAGTATACAGATAGGTGAACGATGTGAAACGAGCTTCCGTTCAACGAAAACTTAATTTTGTCTAGAAGATTATGGTTCAAGACTCAAGAGATCTACTGTAACTTGAAATTTCTGTAAAAATATGACCCCAACAACTTCTCCAATCTTTTTAATTTTCGGTGGGTATAGGAGAAAGAAAGAAAATTGTCAGTCATCTTTCTTTGAAATTATTGGCTATTTTTTGTTTTCTTATTTCAAGTTCTAAAATCTGGCTGACTCTCATTTTCTGAATTTTAGACAAGACAACTTATATTTGGCATACGAGTAAAACCAACAGTAAATGAAATTTCATTCCTCGAAAATAAAAATAAATTTTCGTTCATAATATAATGTATGCATAAGATATGGAAATTGGTTTACAATAAGCTAGGACTATTCAATGATTATGGATGTGTTGAGTTAAGTAATGTTATGTAATTTGGAGGACAAAACATAATAAGACGTTTCAATGTCAATAGGTAGGTATGCTAATTCTCATATGTAAATGTTAAACGATAAACCGTTGCAAAACGGATGTAAATACTGGGTATGTAAATACGGATGTAAGTAGTTACTGGGAGAAACGGTTTTATTCTATTAAAAAGTCGAAAATTTTCTAGAATGGTAGCACTGTATGGTTCTGTACATACATATCTATAGTCTGTAGTACTCAGAGTACAATTCATTTGATTAGTTATAACATTAGAATCTGTTTGCATTGCCATATTTACAGTGTAATCAATTATTATTTGATGTACAGGTACAGTAGTCACTCACAGTCACAATGCAACATATTTGTATGACATGTCTACAGTAGTTTCGCTGCAGTATATTTGATACATAGTACCTGAGTACTGTAATTGCAGTGCAGTTATGCATAGTTCCGTTAGAGGGAGACAAACAGACAGACAGACTGACAAAACGAAAGCATAAAGTGCCTAGGTACCCTATTCAGGTTAGTATTTTAGTTGCACAAGGTGTTACTTATTGTCTCGTTATTATGAAGCTGTGCATAGTATTTATATAAGTAACATAATAGAATTCTTTAGTTGTTTTGACATTTTCTTACTTTACAGTTGTGCATGACTGTTTTAAGGTGCCACACTTTGAAAACTGTGATTAGGAAAACAGTAGCCTTTGAAAAATCTTATAATTACCTGCATTAATTTATCAAAAAGTTGTGTAGTGTGTGTTTATGGAAATTAATGAAAGTTCTTTCTTTTAGGTTTTCCCTGTATCACGTCTCCCTTTACGAATCTTAATTAGTTGCATAATGTAAAGAAAGTTTGTTATTGGTTTTGAATGGAGGAAATACACGTTCATTTAGTGAATAGGAGTAGGTATAAACGATAAATATATCTTTTTCACGTGCAACGCAGTTGTGGGCTGTGGGGCTATAAGTGGATAGCGCGTGATAAATAATAATATGCGACTACACACAACTTGGTGCTCTGCACAGAGCAAAAGGAAACCTAGAAACTGTTTCGACATCAGATCCATTCCAATAAAAAATTTGCTCACATCACATTCTTTCTGCAAGACAATTTGTCTTGGTTAGAGGAAATAAGTAGGGGAACATAAGTATCTAGGTACCACATACACTAATCGAGTTGAGTATTACTACAAGTCGGGCACTTCCTCCCAACAGTCACTCATTCAGGGTAACCGGCATTCAAACTACGCAGAGCTCACAGCTCGCTAGAAAATACTTTCACTGTGTAATTTGCTACGTCTTTATTTATTTTCGCATGATACAATAAGGAATTGGAAATCAAAGCAGTGGAACACCTAACAGTGAATAATTCAAGGACGGAGAAAATAGATTGGCAAGAGTAAAAAAAGGAAGTAGATGACACGAAAGTAACATCTAAATGTAATAAAGCCCAAATTATACCTAAAAGTATGGTCTCCGACTCTAAATTAGTGAAGAAGAAGAAAAACGCGTTGAAATATCAAAACTGACCAAATAGTAAATGAAAGGAGCATCTCAGTAATTGCGGGCAGTGGCCACATTGCTCAGTTTTGGTTAAAGCTAACTTTCTCAATTCCAATATTAAGGGAAATAGGAAAATTCGGGGGAGAATGGTATGGTGTTGAAAATAACAATTGAGGGCTTCAGCCCCGTTTTGCAATATGGCAGACATTTTCTATCTGAGCGATGCGATTGGGGTGGGAATGTGGGAAATGGGAAATAAGGAAACTAGGAGCAGAAGTTGTGCCAATATTATATTAGGTTACCCATGTACCTGAGTGAAAAAGTTTGTTTAGCTTTGTATTTGGCAAAGCAGCATGTTTGAAGGGATGTCGTTATATTTACTGCCTATATGATTAGGTCGGTGCTAGAGGAAAAGTAGTAAAACACAGTAGTACGTAATTTTATTACTGAAGAATTGCTTTTTTCTTCGTTGAATGCTCCAATGTAATATGTACAAGCTATTTCTTTATAGCATCACACACTCTTTCTACCACACACACGGCCTTTTCTCCGCCGTTCGCTTTCCATTTCCTTTCTCTACTTTCTCTCCAGCTCACAAAAGTCCCACTACCACTCCTCAACTAATATTTTTGGTTTCTTTACATGAATTTGAAGAGGCAGGGCAGATGTATGCACAACAAACACAATAGCCTCCAACTTAGCTCTCCCTTTTCCTCCAACAAGAGACAGAGAGAGACTGTATAGGTGCATTGTAATTTAGTGGGGCACACATGTGCGTATACTTTAGTGCAATTATTATCCTTTATAAATAATAGGAGAGTGGGTGAAGAAAAACAAAGATAAAGATGGAAATGTGAGTAGAATGTGAGCGTGGGAAGAGTTAAGGGGTGCATAGCATTACTTAACTTCTTGCTTAACTTTTTTGCAATATCCACTTGATGGGAGCTAGATGTATGCTAATGTATTGTCTAGGTAGCTAGCTCCTTTTTCCTCAATTCCTTTTTCTATGGTTGCATAAGAGAGCAAAAAGCCATCTGCCATGGGATTGTTGTCTACCTGGGATTAGGAGGGACTTGAGGTGAGTTGTGTTGTGCTTTGTGTGTGTAGAGAGATTGAATAGGGGAACGGCTGCGATTCTTCTCCTTTAGTCAGACTTTGAATGTGTAGCTAAATAAGAAAAAGTTTTTCAATTCAAACGTATATTTCACTTGAGACACTTCCATCGAATTTCAGTTCTCTTTGATTTTCTATAGGCGAGCATAAGGACATAAGATTGACAATGGAGCATTGTGGGGCGGAGTAGCTGCAGCTATACAGCCACGACGAGTCTGGGTGCTTACTTTTACTTAGTTACCCATAATATGAGTGAAAGTAGGTAGGTAGTTCTTTGCTGTCTGGAGGGCAACACATGCAATCTGTCTCGTTCATCCTTCTCGCTCCGCTTCCCGACCACCTTCATGCATAGCTATTAGGTACATATAGCTAGACAAAAGTGGTGTGCATAATGTTGTTTGTGGTGCATACTTAGTCACAAGTGGAAGACAGACAGCTCAAAAAGAGAAATTCAGATACACTAAACTATCTACTACTAACTACGCACATGTACTTTCCCCACTCCAACACTTTCTTTCATAGAACTCTTTCATTTTTCCTATTTGCACCCCACTAACTGCACCATAGCATTTCTCTCCTACTTAAATATCTCTAATACTTATCCCTACATCAACAAATAGTCTAGTGCATGCATGCTACTCCATAATATTATTACGCTACTACTACTACTTCCTTTACACGCTATCCTATTTATATTATTATTGAGCTCCTAGTTTGGCACTTGCTTTGGTCCTAATGGCTATTGGACAAGTGCATTA
>JABASI010005679.1:0-11953 GCA_019776505.1 Tomocerus nigrus
GAAATGAATCCAAAAGTCTATAAAATCGGATTCGATTCTCGACATTGATTACCCCTAATGAATTGCCATTGCCGATGTTATGACTCACTTAATATTTCATAGTTGATTGAGGAGTAATAAAAACAAAAATGACGTATCTCGCAGACCAGTCAATTTTACTCTATTTATGTATCAAGATTCGTGTCATTTCATGTACAGAGTACAGAGTACAGAGCTTGGCTGAAACTCCACTCACAGAGTGATATGAAACAAATAACTTGAGCCTCTTCGTACAAATGTATGCTGTTGATTTATCTGCAATCGACCATCGAGCACGTCTACCACTCAACTCACAATAAAGAATTACGAATCCAGACACTAGTATTAAATACATACAACAGCTAACAGTTGCTACATAGATAGATAGATACATTTTGATTTAGAGTTTATTAAACAGCACTGTGAATAGTATACCTATGTGACGTAGACATTCATACGTAGCCTTTATCTAGTATTACGTGGCATTAACTAATTGAAATGATATATTACGCAATAGGCAATAAAAGTCATTGTTTTATCATTTGTTAAGCACTAAAATACCCAAGACATTACTGACTGTGCCGTAAATATTTTTATCTATATTATTGCACAGCTATAGGTTGCTTGCTAAGTATACCTAAATATACAAATTGTGCATGCTTATGCAATGGCTTGACACACAGACTGAATTTAGCATGCATATGGTATATCTAAGTGTTAAGGTCATAAAAGATAAATACTTGGACACTTCAAAATATCCAGAGGGCAATTAAGTATCTTGAAAAGCATCATAGCATCACTAACATTTCACATCATTTCAGAACTGAAGGTGCTTCCTAAAAACTTTCTTCGGTACAGAGTCCACTTCTTTTGATCTAAACATCTGTGTCCCTTGACAATAGGGAACCTTGGATAAAATTGCCCATGGGTTAGGGATATTAGCTAAACGTCTTCGTTAGCACTTGTTCCTATTCCCGGGAATTTAAGGAGCATGACATGATGGTCAATATGCTCACAGCCAGTTCGAATGGACTTCACAAAGAGTGAATGAGGCTACGTGATGCTATAATAAATAAATGGGCACCTACAGATAAAGTTGATATATGCTCATTGTCTAGTAACAGTGAGGTCGTCGTGAGAAATGTACAAATAATATAAGCTCCCTTGACATGGTCTGTCGAAAACTTGTGATAAGTCCACTCTGAAGATGTACATAGTGAATTGTAGTAAGTAGCGTCGGTCCAAAGCATCCAATTCGGTGAGTCAAACCAGAGATGAATGGCAAGGGTCTAAACGTAGAAAGAGTCAATAGTCCGTCACCCGAGTGAACAGAGGAAATTAGAGCAGTGCGGTGGAGTGGAGTGGAGGAGCTGCTGGAAGTTATATCTAACGAAACGTACTTATCTTGTCTTGGAAGATAGGAAAATATGTTGTAGCTCGCTGTGGACGTTCTTAATGATAGAAGAAGATTGTGCTATATTATATAGGGGTAAACATCATATAGTAAGTATTGGAAGATAGTTATTATAGTAGGCAGTTGTATATGTAATATGTAACGATGTAGAAGGAAATATTCTGTATATAAGTAATATTATATTAATAGTTACCAAGCGGGCATTATACAGTAAAACCTCTCAGTACTCCGTAAAAGAAGCAAACCAGAAGAGGATGTGTGTACATTTCTTTTTGTTTTCGTGCCATCACCTAAAGCCCCACTCCCCACTAGAACGCTCTTTATTTATTTATTTACCTTGTCGGAAAGTTTTCGACGCCAATCCAATTTTCATTAGCAGCTCTTCTCGTTTTACAAGTTTATTTTCCGCTCTTGCCTACCCAAAATTGCGAATAAAAGTAGCAATAAATGTTCAACGCTTTTTACTCACTTGATCATCAGTACAACAAATGTATGACTCTATAGTATTTCTCTGGTCTAGCTCTAGACTCAAGTATTCCTAAACCTGACTATGCTCTACCATTGAACATACTTTATTATTGTTAACTTTTTCTAGCATTTTCTAATTTATTTACAAGGTCTTTCTCCCAAAGTAAATAATTATAATGAACTGTACTTATTTGTCGTGCGTTTCGATTTCATGACGTAGTAAATTATACACATGAAGATTGCTAAATAATTTTGTTGGCAATCATTAAAAGTTTTTTAGAGTCTCTGAGCAATTGGAAAAAGCAGATGCACATTTTCTTCCTAATCAATTTCGCTGAACGAAGTCCATGAGTGTCGTTTAAAGCTCCTCGTTAAAATCCTTTTTGTATATTATTTGATATAGAATTTTCTAACATTGACGTATAATATTTTGCAATTGACTTTGTATCTTGTACTTTAACTATAATGATAGGGCAATAGATACTAAACTATATGTCTAAACTAGATTTTTGTAGAATAATAATATTAACGTAGCTGTAATTCCTGGAGAAGTAGATTTTTTACGTCTCCATTTCACGTCATTATACATCAGACTCAAAAGAAACTGAGTCAGTCAGTAGTTATAAATTCTGTATCTAGGTATGTAGGCAATTCCGTAGATGGGAGAGTATGGGAGCGGTACAGTACTACGGACTACTACGGAGTACGGAACATATTTCATCATGCCCCATATAAATATAATTGTACGCTTTGCATCATGCTACCATGTTTTACATTTTAATTTAATTTTGAAGACGCTTCATTGTGTATACTTAGTAACTGCGTTTTCTGAGACACACAGGAATTATTACTCATTTTAAGTTAATTAGATACATCTGGTAGAAACTACGAAGCGAAATGTGACCGTGCCATACATGCCGTGTCACGTTTCAGTTACCGAGTTACCCTTGATCATGATCATTACATTGCAACAATGTATGGTGGTAGAGGGTAGGCATTTTTGCAATGGCATAATATTAAGAACTAGAAACGAAGTACTTCGCTTCAGGAAGAACCATGGGTGAAAATAAAACTTTAAGTGACTTATTCCAGCAAAATAAATGTTACATCTACAGGGTGCTAAAAGTTTACTGATCAAGTTTAAATATTAGCGATCAAAACCCTTCCACATTTCAATTTTGTGCTTATGCATTTAGAACCCCTTCGATATGTCAATGGATGCACGTGTGTGCTACTGGAAGTCTCTGCTCTTGTTTCTTATTCTTGAAAAATATAGCAAATCTTTTTGAATGGGGGACTTATGAGTGACGCTGTACTCCAAGATTGTTGCACTCCAAAGGATTTAATGGGCCTGTATTAAATTACGGCACTTACACTTGATAGTTTCTCATAGTCAAGCACATAACAATATTATGCAGCAGGCTTAGTTTATTATTTTTGGTGGCTGTGGTTCATTGTTGCCGCCTACGTATAGAATTCAAATGTTGATGAATTACCATATAAATTGTTGGGCTTGCATGCAAAAACTGACTAAGCGTGGACTGAATGACAAGGTACTCGTGTCTGGTTTCGTACCTATGCTATATCAACTCAATTACTTCAATATTTTTACTTCCATCTGTGGAAAATGTTGCATGAGAATTATATTTTAGCCTTTTCGTAGAATTACGTCAGTTATGATTATGATAATTTGGTTTTTATGAGTTTACTTCCTCACTTATTGTTGTTTGCAAAGAGCAGCGCCAAAACAGCTATCGATCTACGACTGTGGAATTGGATTGTAGATGGGCTTATTTTTTGTCCAGAACAAATTAACACATGTAGCATAGGTTTTAACCTTCGTTCTTATTTTAAACTTATTTTCTGAAATAAACAATTGAATGGATTTTAATTTACAAGTACTTTGTTCTCAATTAGGTACTGTAGTTAAGTTGCCATACACTTTCGTGATACATTACAGACGAGGCTAATTTAGAAAAGGGTCCAATGCACTGGAACTAGTTTCGTGGTCATAAAGTCATGATAACACTTATTTTAAAAGAACGGTGATATTATTGAGCCAATAAATTGTCTTGAATTGTGGGCCGTTGGCGGAAAAAACAGTCCACTTTGGAGAGTGCCAGCTGGAAAAATGCCTGAACCACACTCCGAGGATGATCTTCAGGTTTTCTTGAAAAACGTGGCTTACTCTTTCATGCTGCTAAATGGGCCCATGAAATTATCTACCCAATAAGATATGAGTCCAGGTCTGCGTTGACTATTATTACAGGTTGGGTAAATACAAAAAACAATATCTGAATAAATATTCCTGATTTTATTTATTTGTTTAGAGTTTTCATAAATATTAGATACTTAGGAACATTTGTCTTCTACGGTAATATTTACAGCAATATAATATAAACTGGACATGGCAGACTTTTCCACACTATTTTCAAAGTGTCAGATCAGAACATAAGTTTACATCTGAAGTATACTGATAAAAACAACGACAGGGTTAAAGTAAGAATTATGCCATTACATACGAGCAAAATGATTGTATGTAACTCTAGTCAAATTGCTAATTTTTATTGTTCAAGGAAATTCATTTCGCAAATGAACTTGATTTTCTTTGTCACTCCTACTCCTACTTGTATACTGTACTATAACTATAGGTAATAGGTATGACTTCTAAAGGTGAGAAGTTCTGACGCTCAATATTGAACGGTTTTTTGTAAATCTTGCCCATTCAACTAAACGACGAGCCAATTATGTATGTATGTGTAACTATTATATTTTGACCATTATATTGTACAAGTGAGGAGAGAGGAGCCATTTAACACTGCATGATCACATTCTTAGCAAAAGGGTGTAAAACGGCATATTAGGAAAAATGCAAGGATGTGAATGTGTTTGAAAATAGTGATGTGTGTGTGGAGATACCTACAGGTCAATTAAGAAAAGATTTTTAGTAAGTATAGCTAGTACACAATGTAAATGAGGCAGTAAATAGTAACGAGGAGGAAGTGTAACAATAAAAAAGTGTTTAATAGATAAGAGAGCAAATAATTATGTGTGAAACTGAAAAGATTTGACCTTTTTGTTTCCTAATGGGGAAAATAATTTGTGTCTGATTGATTGATTTATAGTTAAGAGTGTGGAGATGCTCGCTGTGCTCTTGTGTTATTAATTGCTAGGAAGGATTCGTTTCTTATCATTTCATTCTATCTTGCATTATTCAGTTGAGAATAAATTGCCCGAAAAAGGAGGTGTGCATGGCATATACATAACACATGCATAATACATGTAGCAGTCAGAAGTAGAAAATGAGGCCAACCTTGGACATCTTTCGCAGAATGGCAGTTCTTTGCCTCCTTATCAATAATTCTCTGCAGTTTAATTCGTTTTTGTTATGTTAACTTACTCTTAGTGCTCGAGTCGACTGTGTCTGTGCACTCTGTTAAAATGTATACGCTATTTCTGTGATGTTAGCACTTGGGACGTTGGATTACAAGAGGCGACGCGACAGCCTTGTGGGCGAGAGTGATGATGACATTATTAAAAGGAAGTGTCAGTGTTATTTTATAGCCGTAGGAGTATATTTGTACATACATAGCTCACCGTGGATCATATAAATGTAGTCTAACTGCAGCATTGCGTATGATTATTATAATGCTACCTGGAGCATATATAGGTACAGACCCCAGGGAATAGAGGCAGAAGTAAGTGCCTATATCATTATTATAAATATTATTATGTCGCATCTTTGTAATGCAGGAGCTTATTCTTTCTTAGTGCTGCTAAGGGAATTATTTTTCGCTGTCTGCACTCCACGCCAGATCTAAACTTTAAAATGACAAGACAGAAAAGTGAGTTGTAACGTTGTAGGCTGTAGAGTTATATCTTTTCGTAGCCCATCTAGGAATTGTTTTAGCGAGTAATATATGGAAGAACACATGTCTAATTTGTTGGGACGGAGAACAAGTATAAATAATGCTTTGGATTTGTGTACAAATATTTTCTACATACGTCGAGCTTTATGCGATAATATTATGTGAATGAAGACATTGTCCCTGAGATTAATTTTGACAAATGATAAGGAAAGGAGGTGAGCAGAGAGTTGCAAAATTGGAAAATGGATTGAACTAGACCTCCTGGAGATGATGATAGTTTATTCTTACAATATGAGCATAAATAACAGGAATTAATGTTAGCTACCATAATGATGATTTATTTGTTTTCTTGCAGGAGTGCCAGAGGATTCATTCATATCCGGATCGAACCGAATTCTTTGGGTACGTTCTCTTTGGGCGAGCAAGAATTTCCGTCTGTTCCACATTTGGTGCTCCATTTTATGTCTCACCGACTTCCTATCAAAGGAGCTGAACATGTCAAGCTTAAGTATCCCGTCATTACTCAACTCTTATGAAATGAAAGTCAACTCAGTCTAAAATCACTTGTGTACGAGGACAGCCTAAGGTTACGCCACAACTCTCTGATCTACAGCAACGAAAATATTCCTCCCGATAATCAACTCTGCATAGATGATGGACCCGAACACGTCCCTTTCACATCATAAATATAAATTGATGACACTTACCTACATCAAGATATTCATTAGTGCAACCACTATAAATTGCTGTGCATCTGTTATCTTCAAAAAACTTTACTTCTCTTTCATTATATTAATCTATTGACATTAATTTTCCATGAAAAAAGTACCTAAATATGTTAACACAGGATGATCACGGCTAATGACCATTTAGTCATAAAAAACATGCATGCTATGCTGGTAATTATTTCCAAGAGAAATGCATCATTCAAAAATAACTACCTACATCAAAAATGAAAAATATTCTAACAGAGCTGCATGAAAACTTACTATACAGTATTATCAAAATGAATTTTTTGTGTTCAGCGTAAAACAAGGAATTTATAAATTTCGGCATATTTTATTTTATGATCAGTATTTCCCATTATCGAAAATCTTTACAATCTTGTCTCGAAAATGTTTTTTTCTGACTGCAAAGTTCCTCAGAAATTTAACTTTGTCCGTTATTTCGAATGTTATATTAGATTACCTATACGTTTATGTAATATCATTGCCCATTTACCTTTCAACTTATGTAAACATGGACATTAGCCAAGTTTCTCCCTGTACTTTATTGAATTATGAAAAGATTCAGCGCTCTCTCCACAAAATATTTCGGGGGGAAAGAAGGCTGAATCAGATTATAACATTTCTGATTGTGTTGATCAGAGGTAGTCCCGAAATATTCCCTGTCCAATACAATAGACAATATTTTAAGAAAACACTTGTCTATCTATTCCTAAGTAATTATACGTAGCAACTAATGGGTGTCCTTAACAATTGTTATGAATTTTCATATTGATCGGCTAGAAAAATGTTGGTAATGTGGATTTAATATTAAAATATCGGTCTCTGCATACCCAACAGAAGAGATTCAAGACTCGACAGGGCTAACCAAGCGTCCAATTACATTTGTTATATTTTTCAAGCTTCCGGAGAAGATTGGTCGAATATATTAATTAATTTCATTCGACTGGAAATAAATACTCATTACACGGCTTCAGCTTTTCGAGAGAAAATATGCAGACTATTCTTTATGGGAGCGAACGAAAGTTTAGGAGCAGAAATAAAAATGTAATTTGACCCTTGGTGAGCATTTTTGAATTGAGATTGAGCTAGGAGAATGACGAGTAGGAGCATAAAACGGGCAATGAATATTAATATATTATATCCTGATCGGAATTCGTGCATTTGGTCAGTATTGCAGTATTCTACATTCCATCTAACTGAATCCAACCTAATCCATTCCACCAATCCAATCCAATGTATAGAAATAATTTCTACCACAGTCCACACCGTCTATTTTCTCATAACCGTAAATGTTAGCAACCTGTTGTTTCTAGATTATACTTAGTATCAGATTAGTTACTAATATGATCGTTACTAAAATAAACGCAAACGATTGAATCAAGTGATAGGGAGAATTAAGTAAGTAAATATATATTTCAGTAGTAAGTGTATGTACCTACCTTTCCTCTCTAATTGACTAAATTGAGGATTTGGATTTTTAAAACTAAAACAAATTCTAAATATTATGTAAATGTAAGCTAATTCCATTATAAATCTATTGATTGCCACTCCACCTTGTATTTTTTAATTGTAAAACATTTCCTCCTAAACGAACATTTGTCTATAGAGCTGTGCTAGCTATTAGGGATTTGAAAAGCATTCTTGATGGGTGCTGCATTATTTTGGAATTTTTTAAATACCTACATTAGTTCCCATGCTTTTTCTAGATATTGATATTGACAATCGGCACTATCCCTCCAAGTAGCCAAATTTAACGACTTTGCTTCACCTCCCAAAATTCTTTTTAAATCCCCAAACAAGCTAGCAAAGTTTTTATACATATTACGTCAGTTTAAGACCAAAATGTTTTACAAAGTATAAGGTTTTCAAAATCTAGATTTATTTATAATGGAATTAGCCATGTAACACTATATAATAATTACGTTAGAAATAAAGGAATATTAAAACTCGATGTCAGTATTTACTTTTCGTTAGTGGATAAGTATAAAAGGATGTACGCTCTGTATTTCAATTTAAATGCCAAAGTAAGCCGAAAAATTAATGTACGTAGAATACAATTTATGACATTTTCGCGACTGTAAATGTTATATATAAATCATCAATAGAATCTACATTCTACGTATGCATTGATTGCTACAGGTATACGACGGATGCGATTCACTGGAGATAAAATACCTTATACGTACGTTATGTAACTATTTACCTATTCCAAGATGGTTAATGTTGTCGAACCAAGTTAGCTATATACTAAACACACGAACCTGGAATCTTAAATGATTGCCAAATTATAGTGTAAGTTTCCATTTAATGATTAAATGTACTTGGTAGCAAAGAGTAGAAGGCACCTGGCCGCAGCAGGGGCTCCGTTGTCTTCTCTTCTATCTAGAAAACCCGCCGACCAAATAAAAATACATCTGACGACAGTATGTATGATATTCTGAGCCATTAATTTTACAACCCAGAGGAAATTATTATTATCTAACATTAATTACATTATATCGGTGAAAAAATTGTAAACGGCATATCGGATTTTTAGAACCGTGAACTTTCCCAGTCTTATTTGCACTAATCCTGACCATTTCAATTAGGTACACATTTTTACTGGCAAGCGGCAATACTTTTTATTGCATGAATATTTGGGACTTGTCTTTTACCAAAAAGCATGATTAAATGAGCAAAATTATCATCATTTCCTCCACTGGATAATAATTAATTGAAATTCTCCTGAAAATTTCTATATCAATAAGCTGTCAGTAATTGAGGGCTTCTAAGTCAAAATATAATGGTATTTTTGTCCGAGATATACTAAATAGGCTGGCGGGTTCCGTTGGTGATGGAGACAACAGCCACTGCGGTGGTCCTTATGTGACATAGGGTGTATTATAATACAACAGACTAAAGGATTGTAAAAATAGACTTTAGAAGACTATAAAAATTTCTAGACTGTACACATAAAACAGTCGGGAAGCATTATCAGAACACGTCACCTCATATCAAATATTATTCATCAAAATATACGAATAATACTATAAAAGTAATATTTAAAAAATACGTAATGTATTATGATGTATGTAACATTTATTCATTATTACTACACCATTTTAATAGATTTAAGTATTAGCCTACAAGAGCGTACTAAACCAAATAAATAAATACCATTGAGAAAAATAAGTACTAGTAAACGGACGGAACCATGTATTTAATACTCTCGTGTGTGTGGAGTAATATTATATGTGCGTAAGTAGGAATTAAGTATTTACTATTAAATAAAATTCATGGATAAAAATGTATATAAAAATTAAATGACACTACTATTAACTACAGCATGTACCTATCACTGTTAAAATTAAAAGGCCGCCATAAGTATGTAGTTTGATCACTTTCTTAGTAGTCACCATATTATAGTATTTACGTAGGTCATCTGATAAATCCCCGACTTCCCAAACCTAATTACTGGTTTATTATGAATTACGTCATCATTGTTTTACTACTTCCATTGACATCAGCATGATATGGCACCATTTAAGAATTTCAGCTAAAAACTGCAAATAATTAAAATAACAAAATACTCATATCTACATAAAATTCCAAGCTCTGACCCAACTTAGGAGATCTGAATCAAACTCCAATACCAAAAATCCCGAATAAATCGAATTTATCCATCTCCATGTTTATTCGCATTATACCACCCACTACTTTTCTTACAGCACAGCCAGATATTAATGTCTATGTATTTTGATCAGCATTTCCGATTTTACTGGCACTTTTAGAGGTAGCTCATTAATATAAAGAAAATTGCAATACAGTCGAATTTTTATTAAAACGAACATGACGTCATCTCATATGCTCACATTACATTTACTACATGTATGCTGCCAATAAGTAAATCTTTGTGTACAAATGCAAGTACGATTACGTTCGAATGGAAAGGCGGACCATGAGATGACGTCATGTTCGTTTTAATAAACACTCGACTGTAGGTATTTCTTAGATATTGTAAAGAATTTATCTAAGGACAGAACCGTAAGAACTGTTAAATATCGTCTCAGTCAAACAAAAACTGTCAACTGTTGGAGGAGATGTTTTGCGAACCAACTTTGTTAATAAATGAAATTGGCTCCTACCCCAAATAAATATTAGCTCCTATACTAGCGAATTTAAAAAATCCACTAGCGACGTATTTTTTTCGAATCTTATTTGATTTGACTTCGTCCTAGTCCAAGTATCGACTGTCTTCTTAAGGGGACATAGTGATGAGCTCTATGTTAAAAACACGGGAAATGTTTCGAGCTTGGTAGAACCATTTATTGCCTTTGGCGGAGTAAACTTGTCAACGAAAATCCTATATTTGGGTAAAACTATTAAAGATGTATTGGTCGACCTGCTCTCATAGAAAGTAAGATATTATATATAAAATTGCATCAAATATAGAGCATTGCAAAGACAGCATTAAAACCTAAAATTGCTAATTGCCATAATTGTTCCGCTAATCTAAATGTAATGAATAATAAGAACATAATGAATTCCTTCGCAGGGGTACTCGAAGGAAGAAAGATCCGCTTCGTATGTAGGTAAATATGTGCAGCAGGATAAATTCGGCCATTTTTGGGCGCATCTGCGAAAGTCATCAATTTCTGCAACCAAATGCCTTATTTGCTGAATTTTTGTGCAATGTGAGTAACCAAAAATTAGGCCTCGAAATGTCAGCATTTTTTACATTCTCCACCCCCGTTAAATACATAAACCATTCTGCAGCTATATAGCATTGGAAAAAGTCGAGGTAGTCCCATAGTCCCATTGACCTTCATCGCGCCCTATTTTCTGTACAACTTGAAGAACTGTTCCATCCATCTCCTCTTCGGTTTCGAACTACAATTCTGGTATATCAATTTTGCTGTCCCATGTCCCATTATCATGCCATTAAAATAATTTATTTTTTAGAATCAGTCTATTCTCACCTCCGTTCGGTCACAAGTTCCATCCAACTCCTACACATTACGTTGTCAAGTCCTACAATAGCTATATAATAGAGACATACATAACGTCATTATGCATTTATCATGGTTTATTAAAATAAATTATTTTGCAGTACCTACAAAGTAATCATGTGTCATTTTTTAATCACCATATGTATCTTTTTAAAATAAATCATCCAATTTATTTGAAAATAACATAATTTCGACATTTAATGTAGCTACTTTACAACATTGTTTTTAACCTTATTTCATATTATTTTAAGTTTAACTAAAAAAATTCTTATGTAACAACGTAATTTAATATAGTAATACAGGTACAATTAATTCTACATAATGTATTTGACCGTCAACTTAGGATTCAATGAAAACGGAGCTTGTTACAGTCAATATCAGTCTACAAGAGGTAGCCCTAATACAAACTGTAATAACGCTATCTTCCTGACCTAAGCTCGAGATATATTGTCACTCTGACTACGCGAA
>JABASI010005680.1:0-11952 GCA_019776505.1 Tomocerus nigrus
TCACTTTTTTATGCTTGTCTCATACTGTTGTCTTGCACTAGACAGAAAACGATTTCTTGACAACTCAAAATCCCTGATTTCTGATTTGACTTTTCCAGATACCTTTTTAAACCCGAGTTAAAACAGAAATACTTTTTGCTGCTTACCGAGGAAAGACAAGACTCAAAAAATCAATCAATTTTATATGATGTGTTCGTTAGACACTAAGGATATTGACATTCGGTTTGCGGTTTTTGTTCCTGACAAGGTAGTATCTGTAGATGATTAGATTCATAATGTTCTGAAATGGGACATTTTACAACTATTATAAGGGAATCTTAATACGCAATGGCTTACTGACATGCACTGCATCACAGAACTAAGCACTAAAAGTAATTATTACTACCCACCTATATGAATTTGACACAAAACCTTTTGAATCCATTGGTAAATAATAAATTAAAAAGGAAATTGTATAGCTAAGCTACATAATTAACGTTGTCATTGATTAATTTGAAGATGTAATGAATCGATTTAATTTTAAATTATAAATGTCTACTCTCAAACTCTAAATCTGTTAACCTGCATGTACAGCAAGAAAATTAGTATTATATTCAATCTAAAATATAAAAACATAGGTTCCAAATTAATCGTAGAGCATTTTATAATTTCTTGCCAAATAAATTGGAAGTTTTTGACTACACCTATCCTACAAATCTATGAATGTTCAAGTCTATAATCTTCAGGTTAAGGGTCTCTATTTATTAAAATATCTTCTTAGCGTATTTTAAATATGCAAAGGGTCCTTCGTTTAGAATGCTGCATTGCCACTTTGCTATACATGATGCACCGGGCATAGCAGTATTGCCAGTATTCAATAGAATATAGCCTGCCTGCTTAAGTACTCATGCCCATCGCAATCGCTGTTCCCTTAAATCCATAACTCATAGATGAAATCTAACTACACAACAACCTTCATCTACCGAAATTACGGAAAAGGTACAAATACGCCACAATGCAACGCGACACTGAACTGCATACAACACATACTACTACACAACTCATAATATAATAATACTGTCCGTATACGGGAAGAATTGTTGAGGTAAAGAGTATTCTGTAAGTGTTTGTACTATTAATCATCATATACAGTAAAATAAATTGCAGAATTTTGTAAATTCACATTAGAACATTTATTTTTGAGTTTTGAACTTGAAATAAATAAATGAAAGTCATATCTTTTCTTGTTAAGGTAGGAATATCTGAGTGTCAGTTTTGGGGAAAAAAGTGAGTTGCTGCTCCATCTTTTCAACTATGCGAGCTTTCATTTTTACCCTCCAGCTATAATACTCAGGGCCCTTATCTGTGCATAGAAAACCAAAAGTGCAATCTTCTAACGCAGTTGTATGGTTTATGCATTTGTGGGGCTCTTTTCCTATTTTACGGAAAGATAAAAGTTGTGGCGAATTCAGTTAGCTATTGGTCTAAGCAATTTAAGTGGAGAAAGCTGGCGTGGGAAAAGCAGAATCGCCACATTTAGGGAAAGTACGTGTTTTTACACAATCATGATACAAATAAAATTGTTTTTTAAGTGTTTTATGTACAATAATGGCCATAAAAAGTAAGCATAATATTGTCCACTGCATGGGTTACTACTGAATAGCTCTTAACATTTTACTTGCTTTTTGTAAATGCATTTTCTAAACTATCGATTATTAATTTTCGAAAAGTTCAGTGTCATTTGATGTGTAAAGATTAACTGGTTTACATGTTTTGATGTCAGTAATTATCTCATAGTATGTGATTCTTATATCCGATGTGAATTGTAAAACTTTTTTTGTGCTTTTTCAGCGGAAAACAAAAAAACCCGGGTTGCCTTAAGCCAATCAGAAGATGGTTCACTTTTCGAAAAGGTAGTTTAAGTTATTTAAATAACCACTACAACGGATTTACTTGTACAGTGTACACTTGTACATCATAATATACTAAAAATATATTGAAACATTATTGAAATTCTAGCTGAATGGCTCCTCAAAATATTTACTCAATTAAAAAGTATACTCAAACCACACTATATTGCTCTTTAGAAACCATACTCTTTAGAAAATAGTCTAAAAAATAAAGTCCTTGTCAACGTGAACCATTTTTGTGTTAACTAGATTGTGTTTAAATGTAATTATTGTGTCCTTATCAGACAAACCCTAAAATGATTGGGTCAGTGACAATAAGTCTATATAAGTCTCTATGGTCCTGATTTCGTGGGATACAGTGCAATTATTATATTTTTAATATTACTCATAAAATCATAGCCAACAATATACGACCTAATATTTAGTTAATCAATACTATTATTAATATCTCTCGGTATACTTAATTTTGATTTGTTAATGTCAATAAGTAGCATAATAATTTTGATTATAGTTTTACTTGATTCAAACATTTAAATCACAGTTTTGTGGCACGTTGCGTTGCTTGATAGAATGTGTAGTTTTAGTAGTTTAGTAGTATGCATGTGTCTCAAATTGATTGCTTTTTGAGTAAATAACTGAGGTCGAGGATTTTAAGTTTAGATTAAAATGGAATGACATGGAATAGTAATACATACAGTAGTAGGATACATAATTAATTAAATTGATAATCTCATACTCTGCTCCAATAATATGAGAAACATTTGTAAGCAAAAGCTTTCTTTAGAAGAGAAAAATACGGCATTGTTTTACATTATGGCTGGTAATTTTATGCATTCTTATAATTATTTTTTAAACAGACTTCCGATGGGGGATTGACGGCTGGATTGAAAATTGTTTTGTGATGCACATTACCAACCTGGTACCATCCAAATTCAACATGACCTTAATGAAGTCATTGAAGTCAGAAGTCATCACTTGTCACGAAGTTTGGATACGTATTTCACAGAGTATGTATTCACAGAGAATAAAATGCAATGATACAGCTCAATTTAATTGGTCATTTACACACATTTTATTGGTTTGTAGTTTGTAGCTGATGTAACCCTTGCTCCAGTCCCATGTAGAGTGACATAAGGATGTGCTGTGGAATGAAGTAACATAATGTGCATGTAATTGTCAGTCATCAACACAATGGACACGTGTACATTGATAAAATATTGGTCCGTGTCTGAAAGTGCTGTGTAATCTTGGTAAGGAGGTTGTTTAAATTCAATTCAACCCTTTCTTGCTACCACATCATTGTATTCCGCATCTGATATCAAAGAGTAGATTAATTGATTATGAAAAACGGTTGAATAGAGTAGCTGACTGACGGGGAGGAAGAAAATAGGCCCTTCCCAACCTCAATCCCTGCTCTACGATGATTTTATTCGGCATCTAGAATTGAAGAGCTTCAAAGGGTATGGGATCTTTTTTATAGACTACTTTTTTTCTTTTAGGCTCCATCCTCACTATAAATTGGTCCTTTCATTCACCAGCACAAAAAACGGACGTGAGTATGTCAAACATAACCCTTTGATACATAGTCTAGTATAAGTTAAATATGTAAACGTGCCGCACATTTTACCAGACGCTGTTTGTGTAATAATAATAAAGTATGCTATAGGTACATTAAGTATAATAATAATTATAGTAAGATTACAATAAACATAAGGTAGCACTTAAGTACCTGTACTCATGGTATTAAATAACAATTCATTCAGAGGCAGATTTTATATCATCGCACACTTCCACTAAGCAGTGTTAAACAAGTTGAATAAGCACACAAGAATTCATGTATGAATTTGCTTTGGCCCCCTTCCCTATTCTTACAAAAAAGCTATAAACATGATATCATTCAGAAGATTGCTAATACTGTTTGATACAAACAGTGCATGTTTGATACAAATGATTTGTAGGTGAATATTACACTGTCACGCAGTTGCACTTCACAATGATTTCGAAACACAAAGGATTTCTATAGGCGAGCCAATTATTTTTTCGAATGAATTTTCCAGCAGATTGCAAGCGTATAATGTATGTACCTACATATTAGTATGAATTACGAAGAAGATATCAAAGACCTAATTCTCTTTACTTTCCAGTCATAATATTTTTTGTATTGGGCTGATTTTGAATTCTAGAAAGTCAGAGGTTAGAGGAAATACAATGAAACTGTAGAGAAGTATACATTGATACTTAATAAATTATTTTGAATTATTACGCACATAATCCTGTATGAATAATGTACATCCATGTCAACATGTTGCATGTGTTGTCAATTTTCGAGATCTACCTATAGGTATATAGTTTCAATAATTTCATGTAAATAGTACTAAAACTAAATCCTACAATTATACAAGTGAACTGGCAGTGGTACGTCAAATCTTGTCAATTGGAGACAAAAACATTAAAGAAATTGCATACTTAGGCTAGCTGCACATTACACAAGAACAGTCGTACATTCTAATGCATTGCCCAGTGTTTCTGTATAGCTTTTAAATTATAGACTCCATATAACTGTACGTAACCCACTGATTGCATAGTATTAATGCCCAATCAATGTCCAATGATGAGGATATGGGTATTTTGTTCAAAGAATTTGTTTTTAACAGTGAATGAAATTGTAGTAGGAGAAAGTATTTTGGGTTGTTTTTGCAGGTTCGTCCATAGAATTTATAACTACTAAACAATTGAATTGAAAGCATAGATAATTTATTATTATCATAATATATATAGTGCTGCGGCTAGTGTGCATATAAATGGATGCAACAAAACAAAAATAAACGTAGGTATCAGATAATTTTCTGTTAAACAATATTGGCAAATCAAATTTTTATTTACAATTACGATACAACTGAATTCTACAATTTAACGTAACATTATCAATAACTATAGTGGCCATGTTTTGATTGACATCACATACAAAACAAAGCTTTTTATTGACTATATACAAAAATAATTTCACAACAATCTTACACAGCACAATCATTACACAGTTAAGTAACACTCTTACCTCTTTATATAGATCCAATACAACTGAAGAAACAATGACGGTTTTTATGCGGTATTTTTATGTGAAACGTATATGATTCTTCCGATACATTACACTTTTTATCTGATTATTGGAATACTTAGTATGAATTATGAATCATAATAATATCCTAACAATTTGGTTGCCTAATTTCCTTTTTAGACGGTTTCTTTAATGACAAATAGTTCCTGTTTAATTGTAGAGTTAAAATATAAGAGCCCCTGCCCTGTTTAATTATAGAGTTGAAATTATTAAATAGCTCCTCTTACACAAGTTAACTGCTTGATCACTCTCATTTTGTTTTTGGTGTTTTGTTTTTAACAAATCTTTAATGTAATTTAAGAATCTCGGTATTACTATAAAATTTTTCACTCCTGTCTTGTAGTTTATTGTTTAGTAACTCACAAACATAATAATATTACTCTATGTCATACGCCCTAGACCAGGGACAATATTTTCTCCCACTCTTTATTGCACTACCTACTTTACTTTATAATGATTACCATTTACAATGATCTCTCCGTTGCGTTAATTTTATAGATGCAAAATACAATGAAATTTTTACGTGTACAATATAAAAATTGTAAAAGCAAAAAAACATATTGGTAACTTATGGTACAAATAACGAGATACTATGATCTATGACTAGGAACTGTTTCATTTTAAGAGAACGAGAGCCGTAAAGCCATAATTGTTGTTTACATATTTCTGATTTAGAACATGTTATATATACACATACTGAATTTGTTATTGTTTCTAATCTTTACAATAAAATTATGTCGGTGATTTGAATTGATTGATTTTGAAAAAATAATTTTTACAAAACAATAACCTTTCTGTGCATGTTAGACTTACAGAACATTCTAATTTATTACATTTTGTACGGAATTGCTTATTGCTTCGATTCTTTCTATAAATCTGTAACTGTAAATGAGTGTAAATGGATACGTATTTATGATCAATCTTTGAATTTTTTATTCCTAGGTATTAATCTGGATACATGCCTATAAAAACGAAACTGAAATGGAAAAGAGCGAAGAATTGGACCGGCAAGATATATCACAAAATCACTTCTCACATCCTAAATAATTTTTCTTCCGAATATGATTTTCTATTTTCTTTTCCACTTATTTGCTTTCCAATAAACACTTTTTGTACAAATGGTGAACTCGTAATTTGGGCTTTTTCGGGATTCCATACTGAAATTTCTACTCTGAGGAAGGTTAGAATTGGAGTGGATGTTGATAGGTTGAGAATTGAGAGCGGATTGAAAATGAAAGTTGAAATTGAGAGAATTTGCATAGAGGAGGAAGGAAAAGGGTTGAGTCCAGAAGGGGTTGAGTGGAAGAACTGGAATGATTCGGGGACTGGCAGAAGCAAATGTAGATTTGCTTTCAAAATGACTTTGACCAAGCTTATGGAAGAGGAGTGAAACTGCAGACAAGAGTCTGCGTCCTCCACTGCATCCGACTACCACCGAAAGGGTACTGCTCATCTGCAAGACACATTTATATGTTATGTGAACAGGCAAATCTAACTGAGAATCAGACAGAACGCAATGTGACTATGGCCTAACAGAACAACCAACCAATTTTCCGAAGAGCCAATGAGAATTAAAGTCTATTCTTGTTTAGGCCTTTCCACACGCAGCAGTAGTGAGTTAGTCTTATCATTTGTATTTTATCAAAGGAGCATGATTTTTATAGGATGTTCTTCAGGGGCCCTTTACCCTTCTGCGGATGCCAATTGTTTGATATAAAAAATGAGTCCTTTGCAAAAAAAAATATTACACTGAAGCTGAATCGAACCCTTTTCATTGAATCTAATGGTAAAAAATAAGTATTGGTTCATTTAATGCTTAGCTACAATAACTAAGAGCTACCTGACCTGCTATATAGATATGCTTTTTATATTAGTGACATGTGTGTGTATTTGGTCCGTGGGTTTACTTTCTTTCATTATATGGATCATCATCATCATGCTAAATGATCGAAAGGGTGCAGTCGTAAAATCGTATAAAAAATCAAACCAGAAGCCCAAAGAATCAAGAAAGGTTAAGCCTTTCGCTACCACATTGATATAAAAGTGAAGGGGACCCTTTGTGGGTAATACGTTAGCGTAAGGGCACACATTATGTATCATTTTTTATTGAAGGAGAAGAAAGAAAAGGGTAAATCAAAGGAAGATATTCAATTCAACTATATCATAACATATTTCACTCATCCGATGCATTATGGAATCCATTCAATACACAGCAAGTAAGTAGCAGGGCCTTAGACACTACCTTATTCCAGCTACTGTGTATGTGTGCACACAAAGGTACTTGCTATGAAGTCCCTTGCTTCACTTTACCTTTGATATGCTACCTTGGCCTTGCCTTAGCCACGCACTGCCCTTCGCTTCGTCTGCAATGCACTTACTGCTTTCATTCAATTTTTTATGGGATTAAGGCACACACGCAACGTACATTGCTTAACAATAGCAGACCTTAGGCATATTCCCTTACTATTTTATTCCTATGAATGCGATTCATAAAGTTATACAAAGACCTTTTTGAAATCTAGAAAATATTTTACATTGATATTGAAACCGACCAACGCTTAACACAACGTCCCATTTTTATATACAGATTGATTCACTCGTGCCATTGGAACGCATGGTAGATTACGATAAACTATTTAGTTATATGTATTACAATTTACAATTATTGTATTGCGATTAAATATTGTATAGGATCAGAGTGTGTAATTTATTTCTATATACTTTTGTATGTACTACAGTGTCTACAGTACTGTATAATATATGTATGTACCCGTATTTTTTAAAAATTTCCTAAAATTGCTCTTAAGGTTGGCTTTTACACTTCAGGTTGTGTGTAAATTTGTACTCCACCAAAGCTGTCATAAGTCATAACTCGAAAAGTTTTGCACTTAAATTGCGTTTTTGACACTCATTGGAACGACTGCCTGTATATCTCGGACTTGTGTCCCTTCGAATTTGAAAACATGTCCTAAATACCACACAGTTAGCAGTTTTTCCAAACCATTTTTTCTTAAAAACAGCGCGGATTTACGTGATATGTTTCAACAAACATTGTCACACAATTTCATGCACTTTTTGAAAGTCTGAGGGACACAAGTCCGAGGTATTTCTTCAGAGATCGTAAGAAAGTTGACAAAAACGAAATCGAAGATAGATAATATCTATAGACAAATTAAACCTCTAATAATGGTAATCAAGGGCGTATTGAGGGGGAGGCTTTCGGGGCTGAAGCCCCCCCCCCGAAATCCAGAAAAAGAGAGAATTTTACCCTAAAATACCAAAAATTTTCGCGCTTCGCGCGATTATATGCTATTTTTAGGCCATTTTTGACTCATATTTGACAAAAANATCCAGAAAAAGAGAGAATTTTACCCTAAAATACCAAAAATTTTCGCGCTTCGCGCGATTATATGCTATTTTTAGGCCATTTTTGACTCATATTTGACAAAAACGACCTAAATTTTTCGTGCTTCGCGCGAATATGTGTCATATGTATGTCTATATAAAATCTCAGCCCCCCCCGAAACTCGGTTCTGTATACGCCTATGATGGTAATCCAAATCCATTGTTGAATCTTACCTTTGTCATTCAATTACTATTACGATAACCCTATGTTATTACATATTCACTTCACAATGCAATGGAGACGAAACAGCTTTCTCTTCTATCTGCTATCCCAAATAGCATTGTTTTACTCGACGAATAGCCCTATTGTGTAAAATTAATTGTGTAGTAGTAGTAGTAGTAGTAGTAGTAATTGTGTAATACAAAGACACATTACAGTAAATGATGTTTATATTACATCCATAATCAATAATAGTACAGAAAACAAAACACTCATAATCGGAAGCTATAAATTAGTTTCACAACAAAAAGGAAAGCATGCATGAATGCGTATATATAAAGTCTACTGTTTTTCATGTGAGTGAAACAAAAACGGACTTGTTCTATACATACATAACTAACTTTTGCTAGTGATGAACAGGTACGTAACTGCTCGTGGACAATATTTTGAAAATAAATTAGATGTGGAGTTTATACGACAATAAAATATAGTGTCCAATAACGATTCCTATAAGAGAACTTTTTCTAAAGAAGAGAACTTACTCCTACTGTCTCCTACAGATAGGAAGCAAATACCACGCCTATTTATTTGTCTCTAGTAATAGTGTCTAGAAAACAACGATCTTATTTCTTATTTAAAGTCCATGACGAAACAAAAACAAAAACACTAGTACTTAGCAATTTACAGGGAAGTGCAATTGAAAATTCCGAAATTATTCTACCCGGGGTATAATAATTCTCTGCTGATATAAAGATGCAAGGACACACAGCACAGCAGGTAGAATTGGTAGAAGGGATTTTAAGTGTTATATCAAGAGCGTAGAAATTGATGTATCAATAATAGGGAGATTCAGAGAGGGATTCCCTCTTCACTACCTTTAGGTGTTAAATAGTTTGTCTTTCTTTTACATATATCTACTTACATAGTTAATAGAGGAGTGATTTCCGCAATTTTCCATATTATGTTCACTTTCTAAGCACTGTGTATTAGAGCGTGTGCCGGGGCCAGATTTTATGGCCCGTGTCGTGCCCGACCGTGCCCGTTGAATGCCTGAGAGTGGGAAATGGGCCGCGCCCGTTGGTGCCTGAAATAGTTTTTAAAGGGGAATTTGTGACTGCCTCGCCTGGCTGTACTTGGGGTTTTAGAATTCATTTTCAACCAATTAAATAAACCTCAACAAAAATTATGATGTCAAAAATCATTTTGAATGTAGTTAGCTATAATTACCAGAAAATTTATAGCTTACCGGCTCTTAAGGGCACCCACAGGTATCATGAACAGAGCCCGTGTCCGTGCTACTCTCTACTGTGCATGTATCCATTCACCCTTTATATATTTAAGTAATTTAAGACTGCGCAACTTGGTTTTTACGACATAGTATAGTATTATGGTAGCTGCCAAGTGCCAAAGTATTTGGAAACAGTTATTAGGTAAATTTAGGCACCATAATTTTTTCCATTACATACCCGCTTAATAGGTAAACGCACTATGTAACGGTATGATTAAATTTATGCACCATAATTTTTTCCATTACATACCCACTTAATAGGTAAACGCACTATGTAACGGTATGAACTTAATTTTATTGATTTCTTAAATCTTAATCCATTTTAAATTGAAAATTGTAATTTATTATAACGTTCCTAGATATCAATATCTAGTTTTTGGATGGTTATCCTTGACTGCAAACGGTCACATGTATGCTGATTACGGTGACTACCTACACGAAGCTATAATGATGGAGAGAATGAGGAGACCTATACAACCACGGGAAGAGATTAACGGGTTCGATTATAATTTTCACAGATGCAAAGCGAGAGGAACCGACTGCAACACTGATGCTGACTGTTGTACCAAGCATTGCATCAAGGCTCACGGATTTTGGTCATGGTCTCCTTTGTTCACAGTAAATAGGAGATGTCGACTGGATGAGCATTACGGAGCTGCTGGTAGAAGGTAAAGGCGTTGGAAGTACCAAACAGCCAATACGATGTACAAATTACAACTTAAATGGTGCAAGAAAATCTGCTTTTGAAATCGAAAACTCCACTCAAGAATTAATCTATGGGATATACTGCTGTGACCATAACCATAACATTCAATCATTATATGATTCATCTAAATATTTAAAGAAGGATTACTATTATTGTAACACTGCGCACTGCTTTAATACCATATAAATATACATGTATTGATTTTTATTAAATATTAAATATATGCCTGTGATTTTCAAAAGTGATCTGCTTTCAAGACTTTCGAGCGTGACTAACTTTCACTTTCTTTCACTTTGGTTCCACTATACTGCTTCCAAGTTCCACAGACCAGGACCAAAGGCGAGAGTCACAATACACATGCAATAAACTGAAGAGGACTTATTAGAACTACCCAAGGAACCTAGACTACCACCCCCCAATGACCACCTATGTTGGGTTGCGGGGTACACACACTCTTGTGTGTATAGGTGATACTGGTGATACTGATAGTATAGTATATAAGCTCCTTACATACAGGGTGTTAAATTTGAAACTGTAGAGTGTTTGACCTTTAATAACTGTTGAACGGGTACTCCGGCTTTAATGAAGCTTGCATCAATGGAAAGAGGATGAAATTCTGTGCTAGAAATAGTAATGGTTAGTACCGGAAATTAGAGCTTGCTCCTACCCTACCGGTCAGCGCAAAAATAAAAATGAGAAAATCTTGGCTTTCTTTGAAATCGTTTGCCTTTGTCTCACTTTCACCTCATTTTATTTTTGCGCTCACCTTAGGAGTAGGAGCGAGATCTAGTTTTCGATATTCGATACTAGCCATAATAATTACCATTTCTAACACTATCCATTCGAAAGTTAATATAATTAAATATGCGGATTTTATACAATAATGCCTAGAAAGCAAAACTAAAACTGTCCGACAAAGACTCCAATGAGGGAATCCTTCCTAATCCTAATGCAATGTAGAACTTACTCCTTAATATGAAGCAATAAATTGATATAATATACGTCTTTATCTCTAGCATGGGTCTAAAGGTTTTATTCTTCATTTAAAGTCTGTTGGGACTTTGGGACCAAACAAAAATAGATCTTTACTACACACGTAATTAGCAAATAACTATAATTTTAATCTCAGTCGCAACCTTTTTTCATCCTGCCAGCAATATTAAATCGGCAGGTATAAAATGGCTGTCCATAGGGAGAGAGGAGAGAAAATACGTGATATCACCTTATCTTATCTATGATCTTACAGAATTTCGGGAAAATACATGGATGGATTACAAAGTCATCTGTGCACTTTGTGTCCACATAATATACGGTCCTGTGTAAAACTCTTTAGTTACAAAATTACTTATCGAAACTAGCTGTTTTCTACAACGCTCCTGTCACCCGAAT
>JABASI010005681.1:0-11951 GCA_019776505.1 Tomocerus nigrus
CTGAAACGGATAAACCCGAAGACTAAGCCTTCCATCTTTTACCGTTTAAAATAGGTATTTACCTACCTATCCGCTCTCTGCCAATTACCTATTTCCGAATCCCGCCCGTCAGTATTTCAGTTTCAGTACTAACAAACAAGAATAGTAAATCATATTTCTCTGCTTTTGCTCATTTCTAATAAGAAGTTAACAATTTTGACATAAATTAAGTTTCCCAACAATAAATAGATATGTTCCTTTTAAGCTCATATAATTAATTTAACTGTGGAACGTACTTAAGTTCGTACATTATCGCTTGTACACACGATCGCTAACATTTCTGTGTCTGTAACACTACATAAAAATGAGCGGCAGCGATAACCCATGGGGGAAGAAAGGAGAAAAGATGAAGCCTCTCCGTTTAATGGCAGAGTTGCAAAAGGTTTTAGAAGCCTCAAAAAACTGGCAGCGCCTTCCAAAAGCCTGCATGCCTAATCAGTATACGATTTGCTTGAAGCCAAACCCGGAAGACAATACCTTTGAAGGCTCAGAAAGTATCGGTATCACCGTAAGATTGCATACCACACAAATCGCACGAAAATTTTTAATTCTTTAGCTTACAGCAGATTTTAAGCATAAAATAACTGAAAATTCGCGTTAATTGTGCAGTTGTTGTCCAATACCAAGCAAATAATATTGAATTCGGTGGATTTGGTAATTACGAAAGTGATGTGGGAAGAAGATGTGACGGAAAATAGACAGGAACCAGTTGAAATACAGCCAGACAAAGAAAAAGGTACCCTGAAAATGTCATTTGATCCCTTCCTCATTCCGAGTAAAGGATTCTTAAGAATAAACTTCAAAGGAAAGTTAACGGACAAAAGACTATTCGGTTTATACCGAATAAACAAAAAACCCTCACCTGGGACATCCAGTAATGGGACAGAAGAAGAAGCCAAATGGACTTTAGTTACCCGCTGTGATCCAAGCGATGCACGAAGGGTAATCCTTTCCGAAATTAAATCATTTAAATCATGTAACCTATATAATCACAAAATAATAATAATGCTGCTAAATTGCAATGATGATACGATTACAAATATTGTAGATATTTCCATGTTGGGATGAGCCGGATGTAAAAGCAGCTTTCGATATTTTTCTAATTGTTCCAAATGACAAAGTGGTGCTAACAAATATGGTAACAAGATGAGAATTCGTAGTACAAAACAAAATGATATTTTAATGGATGAAATTTTATTCTACATAATATTATTTATTATAATTTAAATACCTGTGCAAAAATATTCATTTCGTAAAATAACTAGGAAGAATTAAGATTGACAGGTTGTTGATGGCATTCAAATATGTATTAAAGGAATACTGGTATTTTAGGATTTAAAAGTAAGCTATCCTCATAAGAAGAACCATGACCTGAAGATACTAGAATTCAAGAGGACGCCGTTGATGGCAACGTATAGTCTTGGCTTTGTAATTGGAGATTTTGACTATATCGAAGGAAAAGCAATAGATGATGTTGTATGTCGCGTTTATGCACCTGAGGGGAAACAAGAAGATGGGCAATTTGCTCTGGATGTCACAATAAGACTTCTTTCCTTTTTCAAAAATTATTTTGGCTTGGCATTCCCTTTGAATAAACTGGATCTGGTGTCAATATCCGAACTATCATCTGGTCCGCAAAATCTATTAGAAAAAATAAAAGCATTTTCTGCAGTGTACACTTTTGTGTATATTGTAATTGTGAGTCACGATAAAATAATGTCATTTGATAGGTACACAAGATGATTGGGGACTTTTGTTGCTGAAACGAAGAAATCTTTTGGTTAATAGTGAAAATGCAGGAGCTTCGGATCGCCAGAATATAGCATTGTCCATTGCACAAGGAATTTCTAAGCAATGGTTCGGAAATGTGGTACGATATCCGTTTTCCTACATTTTTACAAGATGAAAAAAGCGAGGATCTTAGTTAACTGTCAATTTTTTGTATGTTTTCCGGGAAGGTAACTATTTATTGGTGGACCGATGGTAATTTATTATGTACCTGCATCTTCAGTTCTTCAGATATTCCGGATTTTTAGTACGTGACGATACTGACGAGTTTTTTTGTGCACAGTGTACCTGAAGGAGGGATTTGCAACATTTGCTAAATACATCGGGGTAGATCAAATATTTCCTGAGTTTGATATTTGGAGTCAATTTGTGGGAGCCGTACATCTACGATCCATGAAACTGGACGCTTTAAAATCCACACCACCGATACTCATAGAAATTAATGCTCCGCAAGACATTGAGCCTATGTGTGATGACCCTGAATATGGAAAAACCGCTGCATTATTGAGAATGCTTCATCGCTACATCGGAGATGTAGATTTTCGGAAGGGAATCAAAAAGTACTTGATTCAATACCAATACAGTAATGCCTGTGCAGATGATCTATGGTCGATCTTTGAAGAAATCAGTTCAAAACCAATTGTGGCTGTTATGGATAACTGGATAAAACTGAAAGGCTTTCCCATTATCAAAGTCTCCGCAAAACAGGATGGGAAGAACAAGTTTCTCAAACTTACTCAAGATAGATTCTCAGTTGATGCATCAACCAAAGAAAAAGGACAGAAAGATTTGTGGATGATCCCTTTGACTATTGCCACAGGAAATAAACCTAATAAAGTCATCAAGGAAATGTTAATGGATTCTAAATCTTTAACTACGACTATCCCAGATGTAGCCAAAAATCAATGGGTCAAAGTATGTTGACACACTGATAAATAAAATCGTACAAAATTTTAAATTCTTCAAAGTTTATTTGATATCGCAGATAAATCCTGGAACAGTTGGTTATTATCGTGTTCGTTATCCTCAAGAAATGTTAGCTCAGTTCATTCCAGCTATTCGAGCAAAAACTTTGATGCCTTTAGACAGACTTGGACTTTTGGATGATGTTTTTGCATTAGTCCAAGCTGGATTTGGTCCTACAGTCGAAGTAAATAAAGTTTTTAAATGTAAAATCATAAATTCAAGATATATTAGCAAATTGTTTTCGCCATAATTAAAATTATAGGTACTCAGCTTAGCAGAAGCATTTGTGGAAGAGGATGAATATTCCGTATGGTTATCTATCAGTCAGATGTTTGATAAACTCTTGAGTGTATTTGGTCATTTGGATTACATTGGAAAACTGAAAACGTTTGGAATATACATTTACAATTATATTTACGAAAAAATTGGGTGGGAACCAAAAGAACATGAAGGTTCAATAAACGACACCTGTTTTATAATATATTCATTAGATTACTAAATGCTTTTCATTTTCTAAAACTGTAATTAAAATCAACATTTTAGGTCATTTACAAACAGTACTTCGGACACTGATTCTGAAAATGATGATAAAATTTGCACATGATGCGGCGATTGACAAAGCCGTGGAGATGTACGACTTGAAAATTAAAAAGGGGCACGAAATCCCTGTTGATTTGCGACAAGTGGTTTATAATGCTGTCATTTTACGAGCCGACGATAATACGGTCAAAGTTTTTCTGAAGGTAAACTAATCCTGCTGCTATCTGAAAACATTAAAAAAAATTTTTTTTATGATTACGTAATTATTTTTCAGACATATCGTGACACAGAGAGCTCGGAAGAGAAAGAACGAATTACATATGCTTTGGCATATTTAAAAACTTCTAAACACATCAAACTTTGTATTGACTTTGCCGTGAGTGAGGATGTCCGTAAGCAAGACACTATACCAATGCTCATTTCCCTCTCCAAGACTAAAACGGGAAGAGAATTGACTTGGAATTACATTAAAGATAACTGGGCAACTATCCGGAGCAAATTTGTAAGCATTTTAAAAAATTTGTAAATTACTTGGCATAAATGACGTAAATTAGGGATATTACGTACAGGAACTTATACATTTCTGCAGACCGGGACTTTGTTACCAAATCTCATTCGAGGAGTTACTGAAGGATTTTTTACTGAAGAAAAAGCGAATGATATTACAGAATTTTCTCGAGATCATACAGGAGTTGGGCTTGAACGGGCTTATTCCCAATCCGTAGAGTGGATTCGCATAAATGATTCTTGGCTTAAAAGAGAAAATACCAACACGATGATGAAAGATTTCCTAGAATCATTTTAAAATATCTTTTCTTCGATTCTGAAAATATTTCTTTTCGTGGCAAAATCATTAGATAAGTACAGCATCTTTAAGAATGAATGATACAGATACATTAATTAATGATGTACAGGATACTCCTCATTATTTTCTGTCATAGATATTTAGTTTTCAAATTGCAATCTACTTAATTTGCATATCTGTGATAATTCATTGAGACAATGTTAAATATTAGACAAAATTAGAAACATAAATTAAATAAGTAAATGAAATTAGTGAATGTACGCAGTAATTGAACAAGATGTTTGGATGAAATAATGAATAAACTCAAGATGTACGATTTCTCTGTTAACTCTTCAAAACAACACTTTAATCAGTCTTGTTTAGCCTTCGTCAGTAAAGCCAAAACATGGACAACACAATTTTATGTTACAAAATATTGAGTGATTTTAAGTTTAACCATGTATCTAGTATCACTAAACTAAAATAGCGGTCATCAGAACAACAATTTGAGTCCTTTCTATTGTTCTACTGCATACTTCTTAAAGCAACAATAGAGAACACTATTACATGTGAATAATAATTGAGCATTTACACTAAATTACCTTTCCCATAATATTGTACAAAATACAGAAAAATTTCCCATAAGGCACATTTGCACGTATTCGCTATTTAAAATGGAAAGATTTTGATTTGGTTCCGAAAACAACATTCACTACCATTATCATCTATCAGTATCTACTCTAAAGTCTATTAAACTAGTTAGTATGTAGTTAACAACAAATATTACATTATACATTCCTTTTGAATGACTTTCTCTAAAAAATAATTAGTATAGTAATTATTTCTCGACTCCATGTTGTTGCTGATTCAAAGAATATAAATGGTCATCTACCATTGTTGTAGTATTTATTTATTATGTACTCATTGTCAACTTATTGCTATTTGTTCGATAAAGAATGATAATGTGGATCACTAAATTATAATTTATTTAGGAACCTCTAGTAGTGCATTTAACCGTTCGTCAGCATTTAAATATCTTTGCGGAGAGGCCCTAATATAGTTTTAAAACTTTCATGTCGGTACCTACTTATATATTTATTTACTTCTGTGAAAATAACAAAATTTAAACCAAATGATTTTGTGAATATATAATGAGAATGTAAGTTTTTAGCGCCTTTGCTGCTGTTTTATTAGTCTGTGTGAGCAAGACTTTCATCACTGGCAGTGTCATCTTCTTCATAGCCATTTGGAATCTTCATTGCATCCCCGTTCGTCCCCGCATGTTCAAAACTGACGAAGAAAGGACCAATAATTGGCAACCGGGTAAGGAATCTATGTGGCTCCTTATCACCTGTGATGAAAGAGTACACTTTCGTCGTTGCAAGATAAGCAAGCAGACCACAGGAGACGAATGTCAGAGTGAAAAATCCAACAACAAGGAGAACTCCTCCAAGGAAAACTGAAGCGATGGTCAACAGAGTTCCTGAAATAACATTACATGTGTTCATTAGTAAACAGTACGAAATTGAAGGGCATCAGGAAATAAATCATTTTTAGAGCGAAAGTATTTTTAAAATATCATTTTGCAGCTTTATTTGTATTGCCCATGAATTTCAAAGACATTCTCTTCTTAATTTGCCATAAAAATCATGTGCATGCTTGCAATTATATGAATGTGGTTAGTCATTTTTGGCGCAGTTGATAAGAAAACATTGCAGAGTTCATAATTTTTTATTGTAAACTGTACCTACGAACGAACCTACTACAACAATGACACCCCAATGTGTAAATAGATGTACTAAATAGTATTATGTAACTTACGCAGATTTACAAAATAATGTCATAGAATAATAAAAATGAGAATAAAATAGGATATTATCCAACTATTAGGAATATAATGACCTGCCACATTAAAAATGAGTAAATCATATCAAGAAAAACGTTTATTTCATGAAATATCATTAAAAATGAAGATATTATTTATTATGTTTAAAATTGTTTACTGGGATGCCTAATAAAATGACAAACAGTACCGCAAAACCATTTCCATGCATTATAGCTATTAAAGAGATAAGGGACGGAAGTGTGGTGGCAGTGGTGGTATGGAATCAGTTTCAGAGATATTAAATGAATTATCCTATTTATTATAATAAACCCATCCATTAGTTATTGCGTTGCTGAATAACCTTTGTTATCCTTTAGTACTAGTTGTTGTAAATGATGCACAGGTAAAGTTGTGTGATATGTTCCTTCACGTGAACAGCATGCAATGAGGTGCGAAATCGTACTTTAATTTACTCTACAACTCACCTGCTGTCATTGCTAAAACACATTCAATGTAATGAAGATAATTTCTTATTAAATTTTTCTTTAACAGATAAAAATTCTTCTAACTGCAATAAGAAAAATTCATTGCGATATTGCGAAACATTGCGTTTGGCATTATTGTTTAGATTTGCAACCTATTGTAAGTAATCTACAGATATACTATATTTACTATGCATTATCATTATCATACAAAATTACTAATTGCTGCCTAGTTGATATCTACTAATCTCAACTACTCAGTATTTAAAAAAGCATTAAATAAAAAATCAATGCAACTAAATTGAGTGTAGAATTGAGTTTTTTAAAAGCTTAATTTAAATAATAGATTTTGCCTTGTGTGACTGAATTAGTTACCTTCGACGAAGAGAAATCCAATGAATGTGATGAGTAGTGTGGCGAAGGCAAAGGAGAGGAAGACGATAACTGGAATGGCACAAGTCAGGCCCAGTGCAAGTAATGTAAGCGCTGTTAACGGATTTTCAATCGCATAATTCTTTCCAGACTCCAAGAGCCAGTTGAGCCCCGGAGGGAATTTTAGGGTTGACATCCTGCGCCCTTTACGTAAAAACAATTTGGTAAAACACAATGAATGGGTTAAATCTTGCGTTCTCTTATTTTTTTAGTGTGAGCTACGTGCACGAAGACCTGTTTCCTCTTTTACTTTGCTTGTATCTACGATTTATGTATTACTGGGAGTATCTTGCTGAAAGATTTTACATTTGTTTCTTATGCCTGCTGCTCATAGTGCATATGCAATTCAGTTAGTTACAGACTGTTACTCAAGCATAGACTTTCCTTAGGTCATAGTCACAAGATCTGTGGTCAAAATGTTTGTCGGCCAACAAAAACAATATGAACTCTTCCTTATGATGTCTGGTCAAAGTCATATTGAATTTTTACTACTTTTTATATATACACTAATTTCACTCGTCAGTTGATTATTCAACATCATTAACTATAGACACACTAACAACTTTTACATTTTATACTTAGGCACTATATAGGCACTTATGCAATAGTATCCATTATCCATGTGCCTTGGAAAGTAATTCACGTCAGATAATGCAAGGAATATTTCTGCATCCGCGACAATTAAGTTAAAGATTAAAATTTTCATAACTCCATGCATAACTCTCTGCTGTAGAAAACATTTCTTGCTGACCAATTCTCAATCTCAATATAAAATGGAGTCGTAATTTACTGGCTTTCCTTGAGATTACAATTTTTTCACTCTGTCAGTAATTACTTTAACGAATGAGAGAGTGGTACATGCAACCGATGCATGCATCTATATAATATTATACCCACCATCACTACTTATTTATTTCCAACAGTTCGGGGCAAATTCCAATATTCCAAATCATATTTTGCTAATACAGCTAATGCTGACTGTTCACTGTTATTATTTTTGATGATGCATTTTCAAAATAATATTCATGCACTCATTTCGTATCACTTATTGCACATTTTTATCGAATAAGTACTTAAACCTGCGTGTATACTTATTCGTACCAGACAAAAAATTCCTACGGCCATTTGAAATTTAGGGCAGGATAGGATGGACATGGAAAAAAAACCAAATAATTGAAGATTCAACCTACTGCACTAATATTATTTGCATCTACTTAAAAATTAATGTATTTCCGGCAGTAGGATAATGTCTGCAACGATACCTAAACATTATTATGCTTATACAGATATGTAGTATTATAATTTTAGCTCCTTTTTTAAATTCGGAGATTATTAGTCACCAGAAAATTATCGGCCATTGAATAATAATCTTTCATGAATAATAGTTGTGTAGATCAATCAATAATTGCCAATTCTTTCAATTTCTTCAGTTCATTTACCATTTTTCTTTGGAATTCCTTTTTATAAATAGTAGCTTATATTTATGGTAGTAGACATTGACAATACCTAAATGCACTAAGATCAAAAAAGATGTTTACAACTAAAATAAATAAAGCTTTAATGATATTTAGTAAGTAATTAACAATGTACGTCTGTATATACGTACTTACTACGTAGGAAGAGTATTGTCTGCAACAGGCAGTTCTATCAGTACTAATTTAGTAAATGTCGATTGAATGTCCGCACAGACTAAACAGCGTACGCGTACTAAACAGAATATAATTTTGTCTTCAATGATCATCAAATCCTTATTAAATTAAGAGCAGGAAATGTATTTTGTGCTTATTTTATACTGCATAATATTTACTGTCTACAAAACATGAACTTAAAAAGGATATTTTAGAAATGAAAGAAGGAAACAGATGATTTTTGGATGGAAGCATTAAACTTACCAAATTGCTGAAATCGATCACGAACTTGCTGTTCAAAATGTCCAGTTTCCCATCCCAACTCTCTGAGAGAGTTGACACTGGAGCCTACAACATCAAATAAACTTCTTGAACGTTTTGGGCACATTTTGGTTATCTTTTAACTAATGATTTATCTTCAAGTACAAACAGAGTTGAGCAAAGTCCAAAAGAGAATCCAACTATTTAATACTACTTATTTAGATTAAGTAGAGCGTACACACACGTGTGTATAGTTTCTATTCACTTTAAAACAAGACTAGATATGTCAAATTGACAGCAAAACAAAGAGGAAGCCGACTACACAAATCCCTAAAACATTAAAACTCGCACTAGTCTACAAAGACTGTAAGTAATGTAAAAGCGTGATTCTTGTTTAAGACGAGAAGTTTAACATTAGGGCTGACTGGCTTACTTAAATACGAAGAAGATAAGCAAGTTTGATGTATGCAATATCAAACTTGGCTAGGAGAGCCTTACTTTTTACCACACACAGAATTCAGCCTTTCTGTTCAGAAGTAGCTCTCTGATGTTGCCAAGCATGTTGACTTGGAGAGAGAATTCGTGGAGTGGATACGTTAGCACAATGCGTGAACTCCTAAGCTCGGCAATATTACGTAAGATCAACAAGGGGAAAAAATTAAGTCAAAAAGCTAACTCTCCTCAAGGAAATCTACTTTTTTAATGCAGAGACTACCTATAGGAGTCTACTTGGAAGACTTGAATGTGCTTTTTACATACTTCACTTTAAGATTCTCCATCTTCCTCTCATATCTTCATTCTATTCACCATTCCCAGCTACATATACTTTTCAGTTTCAACAAATTGCTTTAAACTTTACAATTCTCTTACATATACTAGTAGCCTTTATATTCTGAAGTACTACGCTAATGTGTACATGTTCACATGTATGGTATACATGCACCCCATTGAATAATGACAATGACAAACAAAACAAAACTACTACTACATAATTTCTTCAGTCAGAATTTCTCATTGTACAATTCATGTAAAAAACTCGGGGAGGTTTCGCAAATAAAACGCAAATTAAAAATACAAAAAAAACAATTCACACATTATTATGTCTTTAGCATTTCTTCCCATTAATTATCGAGAAATTGCCATTTAAAATTGTAACTTTCTGTGTGAGACTATTTTAATAATTGTATAGTAATCATGTACGATCATCTTTTTAATACTGGAGTCGTTAGCTGCCTACTGCCTACATATCATAAAATGCTACTCTACTACAATGCAATTCTTCTTTTGCATATAGGAGGAGCATCTACTATTTACTTACTCAGTTCTTGCCGGCTTAGTTCCCATGCAATGCATAATCTGTCATTCATGATTTCCATTATTAAACCTTTTAGTCATAACGTACAGGGTTTTCCATGTATACCAATGTCTTCACGTTCTAAGCCATCTAGCTCCTAAACGGAGACTGCTATCGAAATGGGGTGACCAATATTGAAAAGAAGACAAAATTTTCAACAAAAGGCTTGGTATGACGGATTTTAGTAGTGTCGGGTACACCTAAAAAAATCGGAAACCTATGGATTCCCATGTTATATTTTAAAATTTAACCTGATATTTTTGACTATTAAAAGCTTTCGGTCTTTCGGGCTTCTGGGAACTACTTCCACAACTTTTAGGCAATCCATTTATCAATATAATTTTGACAACAGTTATGCTAAAAAACATTAATTACCGAGAAGGACTTTAGTTTCCAGATTTTGAAATAAAAGACTTCATGGTCATGCACGAAAAATATAAAACTTTTTTGCTGTCTAACGTATTGAACATAATATTATGGAAAACCCTGTACACAATAAGCACTGCTGTTAACATATCTACTTATAAGTACTTCATTATTATCCCTGGAAATAAAGAAATTATGAGAACCAACATTAATTTACTTTCATGATGAGAAGACACCTACCTACTATACAAATATATCTACAGATATGTAGGTATTCTCGTTACACTGCTCTAGATCTAGTTTGTGTTATTTGAATTACAATGTTACTTTTGAAGAGCTATTTCTAGTTTGCTATTTCCCAAGTGCAGGAACACAATCCTTTTCCTATGATTTATGTGCGTGACATGACTGACAGATACTTGGTTAAAGGATAAAGTAACTTTATTAATTATTAACCTCAACTTATTTCCAATACGGCAATATTTATATTATGGGGAATTTCCTATCGACCTAATTATTATGAAAAATAATTGCTTGCGATTTTGCAAAGCTCTTAATGGATTATGTTTTTTGGCAATTTTAGAATGCATGGTTTGAGTGTGAGTAGATAGCGATACCTGTAAGGGGCTCCCTGTCTGATCCTCGGTCCATGTTGCACATGCGATGTGAATAAATAGCTTATAAAAACGGCACACTACAGACCGGCAATGTTTTCACAAAATCCTTCTAATCACGTAATAAATTGAAGTTGGTATATAAATAAAGTACGCACACTTGCAGACGCAAAGGGCTACCTCAAATATTAATATTCTTAAAAATATTATTGGGCGAAACGAAGTGATTGTGAGAGTTGGAGAAGGATGCAAGTCTGAAGAAATGTTAATGACATGAAGAGAATCAAGACGAAACTCACGAAAATGTTGGAAAACAACTTATTGTAGTAACGTCGGGCAAAGAGAGGAAAACCAAGGTTTAAAGGTGAAGGAACTGCAATGCAAACCTACAAACTCAACTCAACCAAGTTGCGAATCATATAGTTTTTAATGAAGACGATGCAATAACATACGTAATGCCCTACGCTATAGTGCAATTACTACAGTGAAGAAAGAGCACACTGATATTACAGTCAAAATGTTGGAAGCGATGCAATGAATATATAGCATGCTTATACACTCAGACACTCATCATATTATTACATATGGTCACTAATAGTAGTCAGGTATGTAGGATTACACCTGCTCCGAGATTATATGTATTAACATCACATACTCATGAACATGCAGAAAACTAAACCATGATGATGATGGTGTTTGTTGCAGGTGCAGCTAAACGAGGTATAACATTTCATGGGCTCGTCTCGCAGGTAGTTCCATATTCCATGCATTTCATTCACATTCACTATGAGCAAAAGGATAGTATCTGATAACCCAGGGGGTAGTGGCTATTAACAACTAAGTTCCACGGAAATTGCCTGGGCTGTGCATTT
>JABASI010005682.1:0-11951 GCA_019776505.1 Tomocerus nigrus
ACTGTGCATAGAAGGTAAAGGTTAAATATTAAAGAGAAATCGTCCTAGATTCATACAACAGCTCATAGCTTATAATAACTAAGATTATCATTAGCTAATCGCTTTAACAGACACACAGAACTACTACTAAAGGCTCTCATTCATCTCGCTTACAGAATGTTCAAGTTTTGTTCTTCTATGTGTTAGCATAGGCAAAAGTCAAAACTATAAACATCATCCCTACCTATCTACACACACATTTCAAATTATACATTGGTAAGTATACGCAGTAGCTCTTTATCCTACTTTTATTATCTCTCTCTCGCTCGACTCGTAGACTTTTAGACGAACGTTATACAATTTTTAGTGTGTATTAATGCATATGCACATATCGTTAAGGCATATATCTTACTTGCACACTCTCTCAGACATTGCTTTGAGTTTTAGTGTCTGTTTCAACGTTAATACCTACTGGTGTTATGAATTAGCTGAATTACTAACTAAATTCAATAGTAAATTGCGTGCATTCTCATGTAAACTTCTATATAGCATAGAAAAAGCCTTGACTTTAATGGTTACTACACTGTTTCGTCATTTTAATTAATAATATTCTAATGGCTAGTTTATCTACTATATCTCATGAATATTTTATGCACAATCCCATTTACTAATAGCTATTGGCTAGAGCGGCTAGCTTATTTTATGCAAATACATGCTATCGGGAATTTATTGAGTAGAAAGAATTGCATCCTTAATTTATTTGCACGAACGAAATAATAGCATTGCATTGTAGTAGGCCAAGATAGATAGTTGAACTTAAAGTATATGCATGTGTGCCGCCGCCGGTTTGGGATTTAAAGCCAAAAACTCAGAAGTAGGAGAAAATATAGTTTCTAGCAAAATTAGAATATTTATGTGTGTACGCAAATACAATTTATTTATTTGAATTCAGATTTTTGAATGGTTTTTTAGATTTAATTATTGGTGTACATGAAAATGTTTTGATGGAATATGTTTAGAATTTTTATGAATATTTTTGAAGTAATTTTTCTTTTGATTTTTTTTGATACAGAAATCATGGCACCAAGTCCAACTTCAACGAAGACTCTGGCGCAAAATTCTCCGTTGATCAAATCATCGGAAGAACCGATTAAGCTGAAGGAGATTTTAAGAGAGGCTCCAACGGAAGACTCAAGCAATGCTCCTCCACTGGAAATTGTCTGGAAAAATATATTCCTTTTCATATACTTACATGCGGCTGCCGTTTATGGAGCTTACCTCTGGGTCAAAGGTGAAGTCATGTGGCAGACTTTCCTCTGGGGTGAGAATTTAAATTTATTACACGATTTATGACTGGAAATAACATTTTATATTATTAACATAATAAATATTATAATGAATGTTTCTTTTTGTTGATTGAAAATGTTCGTGTCAAAATGCAATGCACTTTAGATTGGATTTGATAATAATTGCGTATTGATTTTTTAAATTTGACTGTTTTGATTTGCAGCATTTATGTTCTACGTGATGAGTGGTTTTGGGATCACGGCAGGAGCCCATCGTTATTGGGCACATAAATCATACAAAGCAAAAACTCCATTAAGGATCTTCCTCGCGTACATGCAAACAGTTGCATTCCAAGTGAGAATTGACACTAATCGATGATTTTTTGCCTAACCTTATTTTAAATTGCAGTTTGCACTATAAAATATTTTTTATTATCCAGAATCACATCTATGAATGGTGTCGGGACCATCGTGTCCATCATAAATTCACCGAGACTCATGCAGATCCTCATAATGCTCGAAGAGGATTCTTTTTCGCGCACATTGGATGGTTGTTATGCCGCAAGCATGATGATGTTAAAATCAAAGGAAAATGCGTCGACATGTCCGATCTGGAGCAAGATCAGATTGTCATGTTCCAAAAGAAGTCAGTTTTAAACTCTTTTCTGAGAGACTATTTGGTTTTTTCATTAAACTGTTGAAAATAAATTGAATTATTCTATTTTTTAGGTATTATCTCCCTTTGGTGCTAACGGCGTGCTTCATTGTCCCAACGTTAGTCCCTTGGATATTCTGGAATGAGAAATTCGCTACTGCCTGGTTTTTTGCTGCCCAATTCCGTTATTGTGCTACATTACATTGTACTTGGCTTGTGAACAGCGCTGCGCATTTGTGGGGCCCACGACCCTATGACAAGTAAGAATTCTCTTTAACAAAACTATTTTCTACATCATTTAATAATTTCCAAATTTAGAGGGGTATACGCAATTTGGTTGAAACGTTTCAAAACTCGTCGTTGCTTTCAATCAACTTTGAGTAGAGGTCCGATTTTTTATTTTACGTCATTTTCCTAAAGATATATGACGAACATTTTGGATATTTAGCGAACAATGACCAATATTTAGCTGTTTAGCAAAGAAAAGTCGATTTTTGTTTATTTTTTACCAAAGAATGGCCAATATTTAGCTTTTTTAGCAAAGAGTAGTCTATTTTTGTTTATTTTTACCGAAGAATGGCCAATATTTAGCTTTTTTATCAAAGAGTAGTCTATTTTTGTTTATTTTTAGCGAAGAATGGCCAATATTTTGAATTTTTAGCAAAGAATGGCCAATATTTTGAATTTTTAGCTAACAACCGCCAAGATTTTGAATTTTTGGCGAAGAATTGTCAATATTTTGAATTTTTACAGCCGTACCTTCGTACCTTACTAGGGTATATCTCTTTGCTTAAGAGGGTATATGAACGAATGAGAAATTATTGTGAAGGTATACCTGTACACATTCCTTTTTTCTGTTACTAATTGTTGTGTATGTTTTTGAAAAGGACAATCAATCCTGCGGAAAATAGATCAGTTGCTTGGTGGGCATTTGGTGAAGGATGGCACAATTATCATCACGTTTTCCCTTGGGATTACAAAACTGCTGAAGTGGGAATCTATCGTTATAACTTCAGCGCTGCATTTATCGACTTTTTTGCGAAAATCGGGTGGGCTTACGATCTGAAGAGCGTTCCGGAGAAAATAGTTATGCAGAGAGTTCTGCGAACGGGAGACGGAAGTCATGATCATCACTCTGGAGTTGAGAAGGGACCTTGGGGATGGGGAGATGTGGACACGGACAAGGGCGATATTGAAGTCACGGAAATCCTGTACCCGGTGAAGGCGGAGTAATCGAGTCAAAGTCGGTGCTGGCGTGTTGGTTAGTTATGAAATTGAAAATTTATGGGATTTAGAATCTTTCATGTGCTTTGTCATCGCCATTGTATTCCTGCCACGACGATGTAATCCAAGTGTGTACTGATCTGATTGATATATGATTTTCATATGCGATGCACTTTTTTTTTAATAAATTCTATTTATTTTAAACCCCTCTCTACTAAACCTGCCTCTTTATTTTCATCCGAATGTTTCTATTTCTCTCAGTTATTTCTTTGATTAGTCATACATAGTCATACTAATTAATATTATCATCAATTTTTTACTCACAGGAATATCATAGTTAAATTCAAATAACAAATCATGAAAAAATAATACTTAACTACTTTCTTACAACAATTAAAGGAAAAGTTATTTTAATTGTTTACCCAACAAAACTTTTCAGGAAAATGTTTACGATTTCACTTCTCTACTGCATTAACGACGGAAAATCATTGTCAATTGTAATTCGGGGTAATAATAAGTAATGAGTTTGAGGTACACCCCATTTAAGTCTGAAATATTTTGTGGAATTTTATATTCAACACTGGAATTATGCCTGCAAACGAAAATGCATATGAAAAATCATGTTAAATCTTAGAAAATACTGTTGAAATAAAATAATGGCACATTTACATGAAGGGATGATATTTAATGTCAGTGCGACAAAGGTAACGACCGGTGTTACATATTTTCTGCCTCCAATGAATCTGTTTCCTTTGATTGCCAAATATGGAATCGAGAAAATTAACCAAATCACAAATGAAATTATGTTCAATTTCTCGTCTTCCTAAAAGTAATTATCAGAAATGAATTATTATTTTTACTGTAATTATGGTAGATAGTGCAAGCCATCGATCGTCTGATAATAATTTATCTTACCAATTTCATTTCAGCTTTCTTCAGGAAAATTGCTCTGAATGTTATGGCGCAATAAAATAATGCAAATAGAACCGATGCTGTGCCATAGGCTGTCAAAATGGCCAGTGTAAAATATTCCGCATTTAAGTTTTCACTTAAGTAATCGAAGGAGCATGTTGTTAAAAGGGCATCTTTAAAAATAACAAAAATTTCTTAAAATATTGATTGGTCAAAAATGAAAAAAATCAATTTTTTTAATATACCAGGGGAGTATCTGCTCCAAATTTTCTGTGTGGGAACGTAACTTGTTGTAATAGAGCAAGTCCAAATTGCAATTGCAAGCAGAAACAATTTAAATGTTGATATATTTATTTTCTTGACTGTAGAACAATACCTCTGAAATGCTTAAAAAATCATTTAGAATAATTTTTTTACAAAATCCTGAAATATACATATAGTGCTTTTTGGTTTGACATTTACCAACGGAAACAATGGTCAACAATGAAATTAGCGAACAGGCTTCACCTGTAGCCCCATACACATCGCAATTGATGGCAGTTTTATTAAATAAATTAATAAGAAGCAGAGGATAGCGGACCAAAGATGATATCAAGTCTGACAAAGTCAAATTCAGCAACAAAATATCCAACTTTTTGTATTTTTGTAACCTGCGAATTAAAAATGTCAACATTTTCACCATTTTTTGCGATATTTTCCTTTAAATTAATTGTGGATGTGGGTGAGCCGTGAGCATAAGAAAAAAAGGAAAAAGAATCTTCCAAAACTCACACAAGACTCAAGCAGAGTAGATTTGCAACAACAGAAACTATTGACACGACCGAGTAGCAAAAATACAAAATGACCTGCAGCAACTGACTTTGAGGGGGAAACTGTTTCCAGTGAGAATTTGTCCGTTCTAAAATTTCTGCCGGCAAATTGTCGGTTAAACTTGCTCCTACAAACATTAAACTTAGTCAAAATGTATGCATAATGAGAATATCGGTAAATTTTAGATTGTGATTTACCTGGAATGTAGAAAAATCCGATGTGATCGTATGGATTTATTAAAAAATCTGCGTAAGGGAACACCATTCTTCTTTTATTTCAAATTTCACCACGACATAATATTATCAAATTCACTGAAAACGATTATTGTCAATTATAATTATTTGGGGTAGTAATGAGGTACACTCCATTTAAGTCTGAAATATTTTGTAGAATTCTATATTCAACACAGGAATTATGCCTGCAAACGGTGACAACTAAAATGCATATGAAAAATCATATAATCATATAATATTTAATGTCAGTGCGACAAAGGTCACGACAGGTTTTACATATTTTCTGCCTCCAATAATGAATCTGTTTCCTTTGATTGCTAAATACGGAATGGAACCAAAATACAAATGAAATTATGTTCAATTCTTCGTCTTCCTAAAAGAAATTGTCAGAAACGAATTATTATCCTCACGATAGCAATTGTAGATCTTGCATAAGTCTGCATTAATATTATTATTAACAATAACTTAAAATTAATTGTTAAATGATTGTTAAAATTCAAATATGTAGCAAAAATTTTATGACTTATTTTTAATTTGTATTTTTTTTAAATTATGCTTGATAATTTCTTTGTTACTTGAGCTTGTGCTAGTGCAGAACATACTAATGTGAATAATGTGATACGAAGAGATCCAATTTGTTTGTGTTTTGTCATTTTGCTGCAAGTGTCAGAATCACAGATGTATAAAAACAAAGAAACCGTACAAATACAAAGCCCTATTGATTTCAAGCTTTAGATTATCCGGGCTGATCTAATTGTACATGGAAGCTTTGTAACTTTGTAACTATAATTAAATCTCATGCTTCATGCTATATGAATTCTAATAATAATTTATATTTCATGTGGTAACTGATGCTACATATTACACACAGCTCAATGCTCCCATTTCCAAAATGGAATTATAATTACATTACAAGAAGATTGAATAAAAAAGAGACATGATAATTCTCCTGCATGTCCTAACTATCCTAAATATTGTATTAATGATTAATGTTCTTGTATAGTTGTGCTTCATTTCGTTTTTGGTGTCATCTTTGAATAAATGTTGGAATTTTCATGCATGAAAAAACAATTATATCCTGGAAAAATAATGTAATGTAATAAAGGCTACAACCAACTGATGTCGAAACGTTAATACATATAATATTTATATTAACTAGCGACACTAGCGTAGTCATCTCTGTATAGGAATATTGCATAGAAAGCATTTTACATGATGTAAATCCCATTCCTTCTTTACCGCTAGGCGCTATCTACTTTTTACATGCTTTTTTACATAGGTAGGTTTATTTATAATGTGGAAGAAACTTTATTTTAACTTTCTATGCATGTACTATCTGATAAAATATTTTGGGTAGTGTTTTCGCAACTTTTTTGCACGAAGTTTGTTGCGTATAAAATATAATTTTTAAATATGTAGGTGCGCAAAAAATATTCACCAAACTTTTTTGCTGTGAGTGCATGTGACACAAACAGTTATGGGCTAAATTTTTGTGAAAGTACAATAGTTCACTCCAGGAAGTGAATTATATATCGAAAAGATGGATTACATAATTCGAGTTATGTAGTAAAAAGTTTGACACATTAATTTGAACAGTTCTGCGAATTTTGTAAAATAGACTGAACCTTGAACTCTTAATGGTTTGTATAATAATAAGTAGCTTTTATTTCCATGATTAATTAACTATGACAAAGTTAAAAATTGTAAACTGCAGTGCAATGCAAGCTATCTAATTCTACAGGCTGACCAAAATCGAACCGGAAAGTGTTTCACCTCTAATAACTTTTGAACGGGTACTCCGATTTTAATGAGGTTTACATCAATAGAAAGAGAATGAAATTCTGTGCTAGAAATAATAATATGGTTAGTATCCTAAATTAAATCTCACTCCCAAGGTCAGCGAAAAAATATTCTTTGCAATCGTTTGCCTTTGTGTCGCTTTCATCTCAATTTATTTCTGCGAGCGCTCACGTTAGGAACGAGATCTAACGAGATTTTCGATAAAAACCATATTACCATTTCTAACACAAAATTTCATCTTGTTTCAATTGATGTAAACCTGATTCAAATCGGAGGACCCGTTCAAAAGTTATTAGAGGTCAAACACCAAACACATACCGGGCTCGATTTTGGTTACCGTATAACAATAAAATAAAATAATGTTTTACTATTCTAATGCGATTTTGTTTTTCTCCCACATGCCCAATTCGCGACCCTGCCCTGTTTGGGATTATTGCGCATTCTTTTTAAGCTTGTTCGAGGTGATACCTATTTAATAACAAAACAAGGCTTTTATCTGTATTAGTATTTACTGACACTGTTGCTAACTTTATTCCAAGTATGTGTACGGGTGCATAATTCATATAAGAATCCAATAGTGGCAATAGCCAATCCCGTTAAAAGAATAATAAAAACCGAGAGGACATTATCAATCTTCAAGACTTGCGGAGGCTGACAGTGACAACTTGAATGTTGAACACGATTAAAATCAGAGTAGCTAAGGTTTTGCCGACCAAAATCCGTCATTACCAGCGAACAACGTTAAGGATCCCCTTTTGCGCAGAACATCTAAGTGACCTTCCTTTAAAAATTTAATAATTCCCGACTCGATAAAGGAAAGATAAATAGAGAAAACTTCTTTAACTATTGGAATATCTTGAGTGGTAATAAACTGGAGTAATTCCAGTTTTTCTTCGGATACATAAAAATCTTTATTACCGTTGCTGAATTTTAAAAGCCTTAAAAGGATAGCATTTATCTGTGAAGGATTTAGAAAGACAAGTCCTTTCGAAAGATCGTAATCGGGAACGATTTTGTTTTTTGTCAGGCCAGTTTTGTAGAGATTGTCATTAGTTTGGAGTTTTTGCCTGATATTTTTGTATAATTCCGCATGGCGGCCAAAGGAAATTGCTATATCCAGTAGGACTAAAACTTTTTCTTTGCTGATGCTAACTATTTTTAAATTGGAGTCGTTGAGTTCTTTGAACGTTTTCGGGTAGACACCTTCATTCTTTGACGAAACAAAACTGTTGAATATGTTCCCTTTGTAAGTTTCGCTGATAATCAAGGCAGCAAAAACCCACAACAGCACCAAAATCCTGAAAACGACATGATGAGATGACTTTAATAATCCTCTGTCTTGACCTAACATACACCGTAGGATAATATCCGCAAATGCAAGAAAATTTTCTGATTTTCCGATGTTAAAAACTGTCAAGAAAAAAACGAGGGAAAATCCAGTTAGGACCGTCAGCAGTAAAACAAGCCAACCAAGCGGACTGAACAGAAGTTTCCAACTGTTGACATTTGTATATTTCATGCCTAAGAAATCAATTTCAAATCTGTCTCCTTGATCCATGACATTTATTCGACTGTTGAAACCTTGGGGTATCGGTGCTTTATTAATAATATCCATTTGCCACCCAGAGTTTACTAAATCGACGCATTTTTCTGAATAGCCCATACATGCACTTCCTGTTGTATTGAACCTTTTGGTGATTTGTTGCAAAATAAAAGAAGATGGTGGTGGTAGCGTGCCAGTTATCTTCCAGTAGGGTCTGTACTTAACGTCACGGATAAATTGCCTGGATATGAAAAGTTCCTCGGCGTCTGTCACGCCCATTATAATGTTTCTTTTGAAAACGGCAATTTTCTCCGTTGGACAACAATTTCCTTTTTTGGCGCCACTTTCTTTTTTGGTGCCATTTTCTTTTTTGGTGCCATTTTCTTTATTAGCGCTATTTTCATTTTTGAAGCCTTTTTCTTCTTCAGTGCCATTTTCTTTATTGGTGCTTTCTTTTGTGGCACCACTTTCTTTATTGTCACTTTCTTTATTGGTGCAACTTTCGGTATTAGTGCCACTTTCTGTATTGGCGCCATTTTCTTTTTTGGTGATGTTTTCAATTGCTGTGCTATTTTTATTTTTGGCGCTATTTGGATTGGTACTATTTTCTTTTGTGGTGGTATCGTATAAATAGTCATCGAAGTTTTCAGTAAATGGTAAACAGTACTGGCACACTCTGTAGACACTCGTGGCGTTGACTAGAAAAAGGGACCTAGCAATACTGTTAGGGTAAAGATTCCCTCGTCGTCCATTTTCTAAGATCCACACTAAAATGTCCCTGAATGTACACCATTGACCAGATACAGTTGACCAAATGGAATTTTGGGCAAAATATCTAGCCAGCCCAAAGGAAAAGAGAAAATAAACTTTCCTCCGTGATTCCAACGGTGTGTATCTGTAGGACGATCTCAGTTGTTGAACCAATCTTGAAACGTATTCATCCCTGCTAATTGTGGACGACAAATATTCATATACCTTTGGCCTAGGTTTAAGTTTACTACTGGTAAAATGTCCCGTTTCAAACGTGACAGCTATCCCTTTCACTTTCTGAAGGTATGTTATGACCTTTTCTGTCACAACATCGCTATCGTACCCTGCTATCTTTANTGTCCCGTTTCAAACGTGACAGCTATCCCTTTCACTTTCTGAAGGTATGTTATGACCTTTTCTGTCACAACATCGCTATCGTACCCTGCTATCTTTACATTCGGGGCTGCCGCTATTATGTGGAAAAATGAATATTGCAAATATTCACATTGTTCTACAAAAAACTTCAAATTTTCGTAAGGGCTTTGACTTTGGGGGGAAAGTACCACTTCAGAAGCAAGATTATTAATCGAGGTTATCCAAATTACCAAGAAATAATATTTCAAATGCATTACGAAGATGTTTCGGGATTTTCCATTCAAATTTTCATAGGGGCTTTGACTTTGGGGGGAAAGTACCACTTCAGAGGCAAGATCACTAATCGAGCTCGCTATCCAAATTACCAAGAAATAATATTTCAAATGCATTACGAAGATGTTTCGGGATTTTCCAAATTGTTAAGCTCAAAGCTAATATCAACAAGAAGAACAGAAAGTTTCTGAATCTGCAGCAGTTTAGCTATGATAATAAATAGCTGCAATAATGAAAGCTGCTTTGTTAAAACATAGAAAGATTTCTCAATAATTACTTGAAGTTTGTGCTGCAGTTTTTAAATGGTAATTATATAATAAGCGGTAGATACAGTAAAACTAAGACTAAAAGAAGTAGGTATACTATATAATGGAGGTATTCAATTTCAGCGATTATAATCAAAGAAATAATAAGAGTTAAGAGATCCTATTGCATTTGCGGATATTATTCTACGGGGTTACGTAGGTTAAGACAGAGAATTATTAAAGTCGTCTCATCATTTCGTTTTCAGGATTTCGGTATTGTTGTGGGTATTTGTCGCCTCGATTATCAGCGAAACATACAAAAGGAATATTCAACGGTTTTGTTTTGTCAAAAAATGAAGGTGTCTACCCGAAATCTTTCAAAGAACTCAATTCCAGGGACTGACGGACAGACAAGCAGAAAGAAAAGGCATTTCAATACAGAGCAGCTACTACGCTACTCGAATAATCATTATAATGTAAACAAAGCATTTATCAAACAGACAATTTTTTTTTTGAAATATAATCGTCGATGTAGATTATCCTAAAAAATGAATACCTAGTTTATGTAAATGTTGTTTTGTTTTCCACCTTTTTTCAATACCAGAATTTGTGATTGTGATTGCACAATATTTGCCGATATTTTCCTTTTGATTATAGGTACCATTAATTACAACTTACAAAGTTACAACTAACCTACATAAAAATTTCGAAATGCAGGCGACATAATAATAAAGTTCTTCACTGTTATTATGATGTGCTCTACAGACAGATATAATATTAACATTGAAACCAAGTTGAAACTCTAGGTCAATTATTAATATTAAGTATTTGTGAACACGAATATGTTATGTATTACTAAGGAAGTTTTTCAAAGAATGTTACAGAATTGCGTGGTTATGATCAGCAATTTTCGCGTATATAATAATAAGTGATATTCAGCAGTAACGATGTAGCGTAAGCAGACCCTTATACGTTTGAATTCAAGTATCTACCCTTTTTACATTGGCTACTAAATAATATCGAAATAAAACAATTCTTTGTCCGGAATTACAAAATGTGCTAATATTTTATACCAACGAGGTGCTCCCGATACTTCCAAAGTTATGCATATCTATCTAAAATATTTAGTTGCTGAAAATTATTGCCTGGCTATATTTACATTTCGTTTCTTAACAAGGTGTGGTTGGTGCATGGTGGATATACGACAATAATGATTTTCTTCTCGTACTATGACTAAACTGAAATAGATGATGCTACTGAGGGAAAGATGAAATCAAAAACGTTTCTACTTTTAATTTAAGTAGAAAGTAATTACATAGAATGGAACCAAATGCCTCAAATTGAAATTCCAAATGAAACCTCTAAGTTTTTTTCTAAGTTTACTTGATTTTTTCAAGATGATTATTTTTAACGCCCTTTCTTCTCATTTTCGTTCATTTTGTTCGATCATTTAAAAAATAATTGACAAAATTTAGAATTTTACATGACCTAGCTATAGGATATAGTATACTAATGTGTGGACTGGTTCCGATCTGTATTATAAAATATGCATTTACTACCTTAAATGTCACACTATACTTGACCTGAATGACTTATTTCTTATTAAGGTAAATATAATTTATTGGAAAGCCTATAATAAATCTTCTAGCCATGTTACGGATTGTTCGTAATTTTTTAATGTCTGTGACAGAAAATAGAAATTATATGAGGTTCCGATATATTGTAGTGTCATATATATATCATATATCAGAATGATTAATATATAATATTTCGACTATACTAGAGCAATGACTTGCGAATGAATATGAACGACAAGTGACTTGTGGCTACAAGGAAAAAAAGAGAGAACTTTAATATATTATGAAT
>JABASI010005683.1:0-11950 GCA_019776505.1 Tomocerus nigrus
GGTATGATGGAATTATTGAATTAATAATAATAATAATTTATTATGAGACGATATGGCCATTGGCCTTTACATCATAAATGGAATTATTGAATTATATCGTACACACGATAATTTTTTTTATAAATTCAGATAAATTAAATAGCTATAATATATTTACTACTTGTAGGCAGGAACCAGATTTTAAAGTCAGCATGGCATTATTCTAGCTCTTCTACGTATTTTAGCAAACGATGAACTAATCAAGGGAAACACCACGAAAGAACTTTTCCAATGATTACCATTTTTATTATGTTATTAAGTTATTTATAGTCCTCTGAGAAACATGAAGTAGGTACGTATTCTGACGGATGGGGATGATTAATTTTGAAAAAAATATTTACGTGCTTGCTATTATCAGTACTCTAATACTAGTATGCAATATGCAAAGAAATAACTGTCTGTAATACATCATTATACTGAAAATGATATTTATTTATATAGGTACCTACGTTTTAGGGGTTGGCAGTTGGTATTTTCTCTTAGATTGCCTACTAACAAGTAAAAGTAGCTTAACGGAGTGCTGACGTGGCGTTGTCAAATCAAAACTGCTTGGCACGTACTTATCGGTCCAAGCAGTACAAGGGAACAGAAAGTGCCTAATGATTATGATACTTTATGCAACGAATAATGCATTGGCACTTGGCTGGCAGTTAGCTTTACAGTTGTTGCAGCATAATATTGTGACGAATAATAAATCTAAAAATAATACTACAACCCAAGGGTTTTGATTTGATGACTAATAGCTAAGCCTATCTTACTACTATTAGTATGTATGAATTATATGAATATACCTATTTTGGAAATGAATTAGATATTACTTAAAATTCTATGTTTAGTACAAGTGAATATATAATGGTGACAAGAGAAATTATGTGACTATATACTAGTGCCGTTGCCGTAAAGTTTTGCTTACTTACTGATATTTTTATTATCTGCTGTAAATGTTTCTTTCTATGTAAGTATTTTTGTATGAAGGATTTTCTATTATGTTTAGGTGAATACAGATTCCCTGAAAAATCTCAAAATTATTTTCTTAGTCAAGACAATGACAAAGATTATACTTATTTCTCCTATGAGCACATAATATTCAGTATCCAGAACAAATTACAAAGTCTTTGTATCGCAGTAGAAGAAATACGGTAAAACGCTTAGGTAGTCATTAGTCAACGTGGAATAAAAGTACCTACCTATTTAATAGTAAATTAGTGCACGTCACAGTAAGGCCGTAGTTAGAGTCAGGAATTATAAGCCTTCCTTTTAATGTATTAAACTTTTACCTGATTTGTCTCGGAGGGAACTGATTTTGAGTATACTGCAACTGCATGTGCAGTATGGTTTTAATAGAAATTAGAAAAGCAAATGAAGCATTAATTTTTGAAGTTCCAATTTCCATTTATTTTCTCGTTCTCCGAATCTCTCAAACTTAATAGCAACTTCTGTAGTAATATTGTAGGGCAATCAGCCTTTAATTTATCTTTGCAATAACCAGCTGATAAATAATCTGAATGAAAACCGTCCTTTCCTCATCCATTTATCTCTCCTGATACATTCAACATTGATGTAATTACCTACATTTTACTTTGCAATTTTGATTTGATATTCAAAAGGTTTGCATATTGAATTTTAAATATTCCATAAACATTCCAGATTGCCATTAATATAATTGATAATTACTAACTCGAAAGCATTGAGTAATTTTAAATTGTTTAAGTCTATATAGGTAAACTGATTATAGCATATTGGACTGTGACATTCTGAAAATTCCATTCGAATTTCCACTTAAAACTATGGACCGGCATCCCTTATTGATAACCGAGGTAATATCAATTAATTGTCTTTATAAGAAAATTGTGTTTTTGTGTAGTCCGAAAATGATGTGATTATTGTGATTTACAATTTATTCACCAACACTCTAACGTCTCTAGTCTCTAACACACTATACTCAATACTAAATGAGATAGAGTGAGTTTAGAATCACGAATACCTTTTTTTATTTACTTGGACAAACGTGAGTTCGTACAGTGATTTTCATCAAAAAAATATTATGACATTTTAAAGACATATGGCCATTTATGTACTAAAGGTATCTATTAATGTTTACCTGTTTACCTCTATAGTGTAGGAATTTACGACAATGACAATGTTCTAATATGAATAAGCGTATATTATTATTATCTGATTAAAATCTCTGGGTTTTATTTCTACATATTATATGCATAGGTTCTGCACAATGTATTTGGCAGACTGAATACCGCTGACCTTCTGAAATGTCGCAAAGTGTGTCGATTATGGAAAGAGATATCCACTAGTAATTACCTATTGAACTATATGGAAGGGGTGCAAATAAAGTTTACTCCAGAAGACACGGAACCTGGGATGGCAATTGCGAAATATTTAGAAATGGTAACTGATGAAGACGCTTTCCACTACAAAATGTTCTACTTTTTGGAAGTGGATTTGAATAATCTTCTTGTTAGAAAACTTTTGGAGATGGCTGGAGAAAATATTACAACGTTGAAATTGTTTTATGAAAACCGCCGAGTACTTTCACATGGCTCACAACAATCGTCATTTTCTAGATCGGATAACGACAGTGAGTGGGAAACAGACGATTCTTCATCGAGTTCAAATGATGAATATTTATCGGAACCATTTATCGATTCCAAATTATTTTATGACCTTTTATTTGAACAATGTCCTAATCTGAAGCAGCTGATGTTAGGGAAATTGCCGATTACGGTGAAGAATTTTGGGTGGTACAAAACGGCAGAAAAGGAACTTGAGATAACCAAGATCAATATACGTCAGGATTACAGAACCCCAAAATACAGCCAGCGTTTCCTTCTGGATTTATTTAAAGTTTGTCCACAATTAGAGGAAGTGCGAATAGAAACAAATTACGACAGTTACTCTCAAGACAGAATTCTGTTGGAGGCTCTTGTACAAAGTGAGAGGATCAAGACGCTGAAAAAGTTGCATCTAAATTCAATCCAGGGCGAAAGCAATCTGAATTCTTCACTTCAATATTCTCAGTTGCAAAAATTAACAATTAATTCCATGGATTTCAGCTTCATTTCAGGACAAAATTTTACAAATTTGATGTCAATTTTAAGCTGCACTTTGAATACTTTAAATTTAAGGGCTATGCATTCATTCAATGGCGTCAATGGATTTAGCTCCGCCTTCCCACCAATGAAAAATTTAAAAAAGCTTAGAGCTGGCATTCTTTTTATGAGAGCAAGTTTTGGAGAAATCAATTATTCCATTCAATTTCCGAAATTGAAAAAATTGATATTGAAAGACGAAGCCAGAAATTTCTTTTTGGATGAATGGTTTCCTCTGAATCAAAAGCCTCACGTGATTCTAGAAGAGTTGGAACTTCCTAGCGGAATAAACAATGCAATCATAATGAAACGAATTGCTGATTTGTTTCCCAATGTCACCAAATTAGACATGGCTGTTCAAACAGACAAAACTTTACGAGTGATTTGGTCTGGTTGGCCAAAGCTTGAGGAACTTCTGCTCTGTATCAACCCTGTATTTTTTGAAAATGATCGAGAACAGTTTTTGGGACTTGATTCTCTTTTGACTGGAATTCCTACTGAGTTGTGCCAACAAATATTAAAAAACAAAACTTTCGGCGAGGTCAATCTGGAGGAAATTCGCGTGGCTTCTTCTATTTCCGACTTGAAATGTTAGTGTTCTATTTTTAAATAGCTACAATGTTTAGGTGTCATTAGACTTATTGTATATTTTCATTTACATTATTTTTCAATTTATATTCGTGAATAATTTTATGAAACAATTTTTAAATGAATATTTGTTTGATTTGTAAATTATATTTAGTTTTACGGAAGCTATTTATTCATTCGGGACCAAATCAAACCATATTCGCGGGTCACCGCCAAAATGGGGACACGATCACTGACGTTTCAGGTTACCTGGCTTTGTCGAAAATGTCTTCCCTAACCAAAATTTGTTTGGCAGGAGAGGCAGATACTGTGCGTTTTACAATAAATATTTAGTTAGATAAATATTGCAGGGTGTGTAACACCAACATCTAATGTCATCCTGCGTATTAGCGCCACGAACAGGTTCGCGATTCGAAATAAGAAATAATTAGGTACTTAAGTCGAAGACAATTTTTGTCCATCGGCATCTTCATCCTGTCAAATTCAAAAATGAAGGCAAACATTTGGCTTCTATAAAGATCACCAGAGATCGAGGGATTCTGAGAATTTCCAAGGCAGCCTCCTCTTCTCCATCCTCAGCCCAGATTTCCAGGTTCTCTTAGCATAGGCTTCAATGTAGTTTCCCAAAGGTGTTGGGGTCGTCGGCATAAGATTCCCTATTTCTAAGGTAACTTCAACCTGCTTGCCAAGTTGCCGCAAATTCCTGGTCACTGTAAATACACAGGATGAAAGTAGATGTTGCTCACCCTGTACTTGTCAAATAAGAAATTACAAAAATAAATGCGGGTTTTTAATTTACTTTTATTAACTTTTTGATTCCATTTTAACAGCTCTCTGGTAAATGTGTCAAGTACATCTGCAATCAGTTGGAAATGTCATCAAATGAAACATGTGGTAGGTCATTTTCCAAAATTGGAGTGGCTAAAGGAAAGAAACCAATCAAATGGCACTCCACTGCTGGATCTCGATTTTCAATCATTGATCTTTTCAATTAATATTTTCTTATTTATTGTCTTATGTATTTTCGTATTAACTGTCCACTCATTCACTCATTCTTTTTATAATTAAGTTGCAAGTATACACTTTATAAATGCCATATAATATATATTTTTGATTATATACCATAACGCTTCTAGAATGAAACCCCAGAGCCTCTAATCTTAAAATTCTGCTGGAGAGGACCCTATTTTTTTAACATAATTTATGTATCATGAGTATAGGCACCAATGCAATCCAGTTTAAAACCCGATTGGTTTGTCACTGATTATAACATCTTGTCATCGATAGCTTTTAATTAGAAGCTCCTTCACCTAATTTACCTAAAATAGTAGCCTGGCTGTAGTTCTTAAATCTCCTTTTAGTTCTAGTTTCGCTTTCGTTTCCAGAAGTCACCTTGTTACAGATTTATAAGTCAGCTTTATATCTTCCATCTTAGTTTGGGTCGTTAATCCGCCAGAGATGACAATAACTTGTACTATAGATGTTATAGGTTTAAAATCATGTATCTGTTATTTTAGGGCATTTACCGATTCCACACCAACATTATGTTTCAGGTATAAGCATTAAATATACTGGTTTGGTCATTTTTCGATACTTTTTCTGGGACGCCAAAGGAATTAAATATTTTATAGAAAGTTTTATCCAATAGCAGTTAGTTAAGTATAATAATAAAGTGTATTCTTTTCGATTTGTGGGCAATTAATGTTGGTGCTGGTGCCTATTTACTTACCTACATTTTTATTTTTAACCTCAGTCATCGTTGTGAGCTTTCCAATCTGGAATCGTTTTAGGTGCAACATTAAACATCCTCTCTGCTGCGTGTACGGATGTCAGATTTGCTGAATACACGGCCACCAACTTGAATTTAATATTGAAACTGCGTCGCTGTGACCTTTTACATTAACTGCGAATATCAATTCAGCTCCGTAATGGGAATAAGTAGGTATATAGGTAGCCAAACACTCAATTACTGATATTACCTAGTTTTAACTTGGAATTATAGAAATTGTAATAAGATACCAATTTGTAACACTTATTTTTCTATGTTCTCCAAAAAACTTACAGAGTCGCAGCGCAGTCAAAAAAATATTTCCGCGGAGGGGAGGGTCCCTCTTTAACGCCAATTTTAAAAAGTTGTAATTCTTGTAAAATTTTGTGGTTTTTACTGAAATCTGAATGAAAAATGGCCCTTTTCGCCGGACATTTTTTAGTTTTCGTATTTTTTCTATGGCAATGACCCTGGGAATATAATTTACCAATCGGGTTACCAGATATTCCACACCCACTCGCTGAATGTAGTAAGATTACGAGGGCGGTTTGTTAGAGACGGGGCTTGGGCTCCATTCCAATTTCTGACCGGCAAGCGGGGCTCCATTTGAGAAGGGGCTCTGTTGGGGAGAGGGGTTCAATTAGAAGTTTTAAGGTAAATATTTCTAAACGGACTGTAAAATATACAAATAACAAATAAATTATCTGATGTAACTTGTTAGATCCACACGTAATAAAACTTCGTGGATTCTCCTTGTCTTTTATATACAAAGTTTGTACAACTACTATATTGATTCGATTTTGTTAATTAAAATAATTATAGTTACCAGTTTACTTATTATATCTCAGTTCAAATGTTATTGTACTTTGTTTCTGAACACAAAAAACTGAAGAAAATTCTGTACTTTCTGTTTAATAAAATGTAATATTTACTGTATTTACAATTTACATGCTGGAAAAAGTTTTGGTATAAAAAGATTATTTTGTGTCTGATTTTCACTTGACATGACAATTTGTTTACCAAGTTCATCAAGATTGAATGTTATACTAATGTACTTGTACATATTCTGCGTATTCTCTGATTACGTTAGAATGAGTTTACAGCATTAATATAATTAATGCCTTCGTATTTTAAATGGAGAATAGACAAAGACAATTTCTGTAGTCTTGCTAGCACCAAATAATATACAGGGTGGTCAAATTGAAAGTGTGGAGTGCTTGACCTTTAATAACTTTTGAACAGTTTACGCCATTGGAAAGAAGATAAAATTCTGTGTTAGAAATGGTAGTATGGTTAGTATCGAAAACCTATATATCTCACTCCGCTCCTAATTTCAGCGAAATAATAAAAATCAGAAAATCTTGGTTTTCTCCGCAACAGTTTGCCTTTGTCTCACTTTCACCTCATTTTTTATTTTTGCGCTGACCTGAGGATATAGTTTTCGATACTAACCATTTCTAACGGAGAATTTTATCTCTTTCCAATAATGTAAATCTCATTAAAATCGGGCTACCCGTTCAAAAGTTATTAAAGGTCAAACACTAACCTGTTCAATTTGACCACTCTGTAGAATGTACTAACTAACAGTAACAGACCATGAAATAGAAAAATTATAAATTAGAGTTGAAGCAAAGTCTGAGCAGGGTACCTACAATTTGTAATGTTTTATTTTGAGCTAATTATTACTTGCATCACTGTTGCATCTCTTGCATCGTTGCATCTGTTTCAAATGTTATTGAATTTCAAAGCGGTCAAGAAAATTCTTTATAATATACTTTCGATCTAATAAATTATTTTTGTACGTGTTCCTAAATAAAGCTTGATGTGCCCCTGATAATTTAATTTGCCAAGTCACATCGATTTCATCCAGATTGAATGCACTGTACAATATTGTCAATATTATTGTGTAGTAGTAGAAAGTAGAATCTATTTAATCAGAAATTCAGACATTCAGACAAAAAGTTGAGGCGGAGGCAATAGACTTTTACATATTTATTTACACAAAGAATATTTCCATTCTTCAAATTAATTTAACATAAAAAGTTTGCATTTATAAGCTACTTAATTAGGTCAGTCCAAATGCATATAATATAATATCTCAGTCGGACATGTACACAAATAAACATTTTAACTAATACTTTTTTAAATGGCTTATAATCTTACTAATCTAAAAATTTATCGAAAGTACAATTGAATAGAGATAAATTATTTCTATTATTATTTTATTATAATATTCCCTTTTATAGTTTATTCTAAATATATATTGTCAATGCAATGCAATTTTTAAAAATTCTAATCTTTCTCTGTTGTTGTGTCAAAAAAGCACTTACAATGTATTAAAAATATTGATCACATTGTATATATTTAGAATAAGAATTTCCAACATTTATTATTTCTTTACCATTTCATGCGGGGCAATTGCGAGTATTTGTCATTATTCCGTAAAATGCAGTAAATAGATCTCAAGTTTTAAAATTGCAGGCAAACTAAAAAAAATGTCCTCACTGGACCTCAGTTGTCCAGTCCAAGTTTGTGACAAAATGGTTAAACAAACGTTCCGAGAAATCTTGTGGGCATGATTTCCAATGAGTTTTGAACAGTTCTCCGTTATCAACAATCCAGTTAATTATGTTCACAGTTCTTCCACACCCATCTCCCTTTTTTCTTAAGTCGACGCCTATTGAGTCATTCCTCTTCGTTCTACAACAATCTTCTTTTACACTAGCCAAATTTTTGCTGCGCTGAATTATAATTCCGCAATCGACTTTGTCAATTGACCAATACCAGTCTTCAGTTTTGATCACGATGAAATAGTGGCTGTCTTGACCCTGCATTCTCTGCCAATTTAGTTGTCTATAGCAGTAGAGTTCCAATGTTTCAATTTGGTCATCAAAATCAACTAATTCTGTCATTTTTGTGAATAACTCTTCCCTGTTGATGCAATAGATTTCAACTGGTGAGATGTCCACCCTGGGATGGAACCAGCATTTTCCTCCCCAGTCTTCATCGTATGAATAAGTATTCCCCATTTTGCCAGTATCTAGTCCTATCATCCCGTGCACAAACAAAAAATATATACATGTATATATAATTACATAATAATATTGGATGAACAAAAGCAAACATTATAGTTTCATAATCACAAAACTCGTACATTTTAGAAATATTTATATTCTATTTTTTGTGAGAATTTTTCCTGCATTTATTTTCAAAATAATATGTAAATGGTATACATAATACATAAGTAATATAAATATTGGTGGAATTTATTATTTATGATGAGCATTTGAGTTTATAACACTGCTGGCTATTTTCTATTTTGCATGTTTGCACAGTAACATTAACAAGACCTACATACAAATATTTTATTTATATTCAATACACCTAAGTATTTGTTTTTCTTGGTACCAGAAGAAATAAAACATATAAGGGAGCGTACATATATTACGAAGACGGGGAGGGGGGGAGTCCCATAAAGTCCTCACCCATGTATAAAATTAGGCTTAAACAGGCTAAAATGGTCCTCAGAGGGGGGAGGGGGGGTCAAAAATCGGGAAAAACTGGTCTTCGTAATATCTGTACGCTCCCTAAAAGAGCGTACACGTTTCTTAATGACGACGATGTAATATTATTTGTATATCTGCGCCTGCTATCTGAATCTGTATTATAAATAACGTTAGTAACTACCTACCTATATAATGATGTTTTAATGCTTTATTTTGTATACAGGGTTAGTTGAATGCTACTTATATAGACTCCCAATTTAACCCTCAATAACTTCCGAATGGAGTGAGATAATTCATAGTCGTAGTTTTGTAGGGTGTGTTGGGATTCTTAGGATGGAACTAAGCCAACACACATTTGCAAAAAAACTATCTAGAAGTTTTGATTATCAATATCGTTTACTGAGTTAAAGTTACGGAATACGGAAAAGGACAGAAAGAAAGTGGTGTGTAACTAAATGATAAATCCTCATTTCCACACTTGGCAATTGACATACTTGATAATTTTTAACCTGAGGCTGTCGGCGTTATGAGGATGAAGTCATTGTCGACAGAAAGAGAATGCAATTTTGAATCCTTATGAAAAGAAAATTGGATCAATGTCTCTCAAAGGGGCATCACTGTTCATCGGATCCTGAAGGGAATTACTTAAAGAAGGTGAGTTGAGTCGTGTTCTTTGGCGTTGGCCCAAACCGAAGAATTGCGTTTCGCGAAGAACTTCTAAAAATGACACAAAAGACCTTAATTTTGGGTACGATAAATATGGACTGATGAAAGCGTTTTCCACTGGATGGATTCGGAGACATCCAAAACTGAAGGCAGCTGAGAATCCCAGATTTCGAATTGTGTCGGAGGCGAAGAATGACAGTCTCTGCGGCCAAATTTCAATATGGGAAGAATAATATAAGTGTGGAAATGAAAGTGTATCATTTAGCTAACATCACTTTCTGCCATTTTTCTTATTCTATAATTTTGACTCAGTGAAAGTTATTTGCCACCAAAACCTCTTATGTGAATATGCGAATATGGAATGGTGAAAAAGAATGAAAGGAAAAAATTGTGAAGATTGTTTTTAGGTTAAAGTAGATGTGATTACCAGATTACTTGCTTCCAGATTTTAAAAATTGTTTTCTTATCCCGTCTCAAAAGTTCATAACATGAAGATACAGAAAAAGCAGAAACATTTGAAAATTTTGAATTCTAAAATTAATAAAAATCGAAACAACGAAAGGAGATTTCGTTAATTGTACTGGTGCATGACGACAATATGAAAATTAATTAGGTGCTGTGGCTGTACTGTAGGTCAGAATTTCTTAAATAATATCAGTGGTACGTATTACGTATATTATTATGCTGTCTAAAAACTTATCAGTGTCAGAATAAAGTAATAAACTTAGCTCCCAGAGATCAATTATTATGCATGTTTTCATTTGGAGTTGTGCTATTAATAAACACGACGTCCTTGACTGTAATTCATGGAATTCCAGACCACAGATTCCTACATTAATAAAGTTAGCAACAGAAAGGTTTGATAATGAATGGATGGTGGTTGCAATATTTTTATTCACAATCTATATTTAGGAACTGTCTGACTATTTTGGTATTGATAGATATGGATTCAACTGGGAGATAATTATAAATAGATATCTATAGAGACGATGTAATAAGACAAGCATGTTCAGTTTCTTATCGAGCAAAACAAAAGAGACTTACCATAATTATAATATGAAACATGTTCTTGTTATTGAAATAAAATAAAGATTCATTGTGTCAGGTCAGAGGAGTCCATGTGTGGCGTTTTTTTTACAGCTTATTAGGACTTCAACCTCAATTTTGATACATGGTTCTTTTATTGCGTAGGTATTTATTATTCTATTTCTGTAGGAGAGGGCGAAATGACCTGGTACCTAGTTTTAAATGTTAGTTAGGGAGTGCATATATTATTGCTACATATTCTATATGAGTGATGATAGTGATGATTGCTTATCCTCCTTTTTTATCACATTACATAAATTACTCACTGCCACACAGAAGACTATATTTACTGCGTACTGAAAAGACATCAGCAGTTTCTTTCCGAAAATTATATACAGCTGCTAGCCACAGAGAAATGTCACTTCAGGTCACTAAGTACATCTTATTAACAATTTTTATGTCTTTTAGCCACAAAGATTTAAGATTGGAATTCTATTTTTCAGTCATTAATTAATTTATAATTCGTAGAAATTGGTGAGAACCCAGCTAGACTTGGCTCGTCTATCCTCTTGATGTTTGTGACCTAATTGGTTACATTTTGTTATTATCTACGACAAAGTTATGTCTACCGGTATCGACTTTAATTTTCCCTATCTGTGATTTCCTGAATGTTAATATTATCCGTTTTTGGAAATATCTGAATACATTATTCGACTGATTTCAGGGTGAGCAAAAAATAGTGGGAAGGATAATCCGTTGATGAAACTATTTCGGAATAAGTAAAATAATACAGCACAGTAAAAATTAGCAACTTACTCGTGTATTTTCTGTAAAATTTGAAGATCTGGGGTAGATGGAATTATTTTTTGACTTTTGGAATTGAACTTTTTTCTTATTAAAGTCACCACCCCAAAAATATGCCTAACTTTTCAACAATATTGTATGTAGATAAGGTTACTATAGGGGACTAGCGGTGAGCCTCTATATTTTCTAGATCGACTAGAAATTGTTAGTATTTAACGATTATAACCATACATAGGCGTATACAGAACCGAGTTTCGGAGGCGGCTGAGATTTTGTATGGACATATTTAACACATATATTCGCGCGAAGCGCGAAAAATTTAGGTCTTTTTTGTCAAATATGAGTCAAAAATAGCCTAAAAATGACATAAAATCGCGCGAAGCGCAAAAATTTTTGATATTTTAAGGAAAAAATCTCTCTTTTCCTGGATTTCGGGGGGGGGGGGGGGG